>JBBPME010000103.1:0-57412 GCA_038090155.1 Rossbeevera pachydermis
AACATGGCTTCAAGCAATCGCACTATGGAATTTCAGTCGAGCAACAACTTGCGATCTTCCTGTACACTTGTGTGACCGGTTTAGGTTCACGTCAAGTAGGTGAAAGGTTCCAACACTCACCATCAATGATAAATAGGTACGGTTGAAGTGCTAGATTGTTTCTTGTGCAAATTTAGTGACAGGACGCAGATATTTCCATGATCTGCTCGATTTCTTTTCGTTAGCGCCATTCTACACAGAGTACATCAGATTCCCAACCGCTGACACCCCAATCTCATGCAAAATAACTCACGATCCTCAGTTTCGACACTTCACCGACTGTATTGGCGTGATAGATGGAATGCACATTCGTGCATTTGTACCGATCGAGGAACACCCAAACATGCGGAATCGGAAAGGCTACCTGTCACAAAACTGTCTCTTCGCATGTGACTTCGACCTTATGTTCACATATGTGATGACTGGTGGGGATGGAGCAAGTGTGGATGCGACACTATGGCACAAAGTGCATCAGAACGATCTTCGCATGCCACCAGGAAAATACCTTCTTGCCAACGCTGGGTTTGGTGGGTCTGATACATTGTTGGTTCCATACAGGGGGGTTCGCTATCACTTGAAAGAATGGCGTCAGGGGAGTGAGCAGTCAGTCACATTCTTGACAAGAATATATATACTCACTTACCACATGTAGGCCGAGGAACAAGGAAGAGTTATTCAACCTTCTGTTGAATGAACATTAGTTCATTCTACATTTAGTAGTATTACATAATCATATGTATATATATTCGGACTCCACATCTGAGTTCTAATAGCATCTTGTACTCAACCACTACGTGCTAACCTCAACCGTCCGTCTGAACCTTCCGGTAAGTCTAGCCCTTTGCTAGTCTAGTCCTCAGGTGTCAGCTGCTACCGTATGGTGCGCTGTCACTTCATCACCTTCGTCATGCCGGACTCTGCAATGTGATTGAGCGAGTTTTCAGAGTGGTGAAACGTCAATGGCGAATACTCACAATCCCTCCCGAGTATGATTTGGACACACAAGCACGCATCCCAGCTGCGCTCTGTGCTATTCACAATTTCATTCAGATACTTGATCCGGACATCTTCTTTACACCGGAGTTTCATGCGCATCAATTGGAACAGGCCGCTGAGGACGATGAAGCATCTGCACTGGGAAGACTTGGAGATGGACCACCTGACGTGGCTGAAAGAAATCGGGCATCGGATCAACGGAATCGGATTGCTCAAGTGATGTGGATTGATTACTGTCGCGAGTTTCGGGAACGACAGGAAATACAACACTAGAAGTAACTACTACCATGTTACATATTGTAATGCTTGTCGTATCAAAATTCTAGTGACCCGGTTGCATCAGCATTGGCACCACAATGAAATAACAGTTACATATGACTGGCACTACTCACTCAATCTGTGCACTCCGCGCTTTGGCTGCCCAAATCTCATTCAATACCTCTTTGATCCACCATTCATGGGACTCCTGATTGAACTTGATAAAAAACCGGATGTTATTGATGTTGTCTGGATTGCGCATATAGGCAGATATAGCGTAGTTTTGATCTGCAGGGAGATTGAGCGTCACAAGAACATCACCAGCTTGATCGATGATGGCGGCATTGTCATGGTTTTGAATGGCGACAGAAGGAACCACCGGAATGGTGGAAGAGCTGGCCCCAGGTTGAGGTGGTGTCGGTAGAGGCCCACTGTGTGACCCAAGCATAGATTCCAGTACATTTACAAGCCGTTCCATAGCATCACTCCCTTTCACCTGCACTTGGACCTGGGCAGACAAAGGCCGCGAGCGCTTGGTCTCTGATGCGGCAGCTGAGTCCACACCATTTGTACTAGCTTTGCGCTTGCCCTGACTAACGCTTGTGATGACCGAGGATGAAGCAGATGGTGAAGGCAGTGAGAGGCGTGTCGATGGCGTCAACGCTTTAATGAAATTGGGGTCGGGAATGGATTGCGTTGCATCAAGTGAGGGCTGTGAGGAGTCTTTCATAACGACATCCTCCAAGTCGTCAGTGCTGGTGATAGCAGTGGCAGTGTGGGCAGTGGGAGCAGGAGCGGCTGTGGCAGGAGTCATCCCAGTCATGGAAGAACCAGCCCCCTTTCGCGTACGCAGTGTACGCCTGGCTTTCGATTGGGCAGGGCGATAAATGTGTGCCTCTTTGCCACGAGATGGCATCAACGAACCCATCTCAGCCCAGAATGGCCATGGGGAATCCTCGAATTTAGCGGCACCATGATGGGACTGAATCTGGATCAGTACAAGGTGAATAGTATCAAGTCAAATATAACTTACACGACAAAACCCTTGCCATGCATCTCTGGTGGCATCATCAACAATTGCCCCCTTCTCATCATCGTAGTGAAAACCAGAAGCTGATTTGATATCTGATACTAGGTGATATTCGCTCTTCAGCTATGGACACAATCAATCTCAGATTGCATGGTAAGGGGGATATATACATTACTATACTTCAAAGAGCAAGAGCGCCCAGTTTTTGGGACCTTCTGGGATGTATACTTTGTGTTAATTGCCACTGCAACCTGATTGAATGTCTCATCTTTGAAATTATTATCGCCTGCTGACGCCTTGTGGCCTTGAAGAAGATGGATCAACTCAGTGGTTTCGTCATGAGTCCATATGGTTCGAGGGGTACGGGCACACTGCTTGCCTGTGGTCTGAGGGTTATGGTTGATTGCGCCTCTTGATCGTAGAGATCGGAATGATCCATCTGAGCCATTTGAGACGCTACCTGAACGCATACCTGTGGGTGGAAGGAACCAAAGGGATTCTAAACACCGCCGAGTTGCTGGGCAGTTCAAGTCAGCGAATATTTGGTGAGGTGACTCAGCAGGCAAACTTGACAACTAGCGAATGTAACAATACGCGAACTAAATTTCTACATTACTGGACTACTGGTCACGGCCTTATTAGTAATACTGAGTAAGGACACATCATAAAATCCCCTGTGTCCCCCCTCATAAGCGCAATTTCAATTCTTATTCTTATTGCTTTATGATACTAGGTAAACAAAGTTCCTGAGGGTTTCAGTAAATATAAACGATAACCATTACATACAAAAAGCATGGAAAGAAACTACTAGCCGGTTCAGTCCAACCTACCATGCTATTTTTCGGGAGGCAGGTTGTCCATATTAGCCTTACCCTCTTTTATCCACTCCTCCTTGACCAATTTCTCCCTTTCCACATAGTAATACCTGTACACCAGCTTGATCGTCCCTTCGCTGACCCCTGCCACTGCGCTGATATCTCGTGCGGACTTTGGCTTGCCCAATAGCAAGCACGTAAAGTATATCGCGCCGCCAGCGATGGATACAGGACTTCTCCCATCCGCGATCCCGTGCTGACGCGCAGCAACAATGATGTCCGAGCACACCGATTGCACACTGACTGGCAAGTCGAGATGATTGCAGTACCGAACCAGCAGCGTCTCCGGCCCCGTCGACGGGCCGTTGTTGCCATTGCTCTGTGCAGTCGCACCAGGAGAAAGATTGAACGCCTGCTCCAGCGTCTTGTAGCACTGCCCGAGCGCCTTCTTCGACACGTGCGTCAGGTTACAAATCTCTCTAAACGTCCGGGGAACATGCGCCTGACGGCACGCGATAAAGATGCATGCAGCAATGACTGCCTCGAGGGGTTTGCCACGTAAAAGCTTTTCTTCGTCCGAGCGCTTGTACAGCTGCTTGGCAATGTCGCTGATGGTTTTGGGTAGGGAGAACTGGTCGCACCAGCTTCCAATGTCGCGGAACGCCGCGAGGAGGTTGCGCTCCGAACGGGAGTTTTGCGAACGAGAGGCAGCCCGCTGCAACTCACGTGCGATTCCCGAGCCGCCGTCCCGGAAACTGATGACGGTGTCGAGCTGTTCCATACCCTCGAGGAGAGGGTCTGAAGCAGCGCCAACACGAGAAGGGTCGTCTCCTTCGTCGTTGGCGAACGTCTAGGGAAGGCCTCGTATGCAGCATTGTAACAAAAGAAAGAAAAGGACAGAAAATAAAGTGGAAATGCACTTACCCTCCACTCGCTCCTGGTGTCCACGATACGGTCGCCCAACACCAGACCGCAGCTCCCACATACCAGGTCCCCGCTTCCAAACTCCTCGACAATGTTTGGGTTGGGGTCTCTGCACTCCGGACAGATAAGACGTACGGCCAAGTCTGGGCCGAACGTAGCTTGCTGGACTTTCTGAGCGGTTGCAGCGAGAGGGAACGGCTGTGAGAACGCCATGCATGTGATGGTGCGGTGCAATGATCAATCGTGCCATGCTGACAAAGATATTATACATCTTCGTCATTTCCTGTTTCCTGTTCAGGTAACCTACGGCTCGTTAAAATGAGTGACGATGAGCACTTGTACGGCTTCTCCACCGACGACGACGATTCATCCGACGAGGAGGTCGTCGAGACACAAGAGATCGATGTAGGAAAACTGCCAACAGTGGCAAAGGACGATGCAGCAGTGCAGAAAAAGCTAGAGCGGGCCCAACGGCGACAAGTGCGTTCATGAGTCCCTACCCCGACAGCCAGCTCCTCACCTGCATCACAGACACACGACAAGGGAGTCATCTCGATGAGCCGTCTACCTCACGGCTTTTACGAGGACCAACTCCGTGCATACTTCTCCCAGTTTGGCGAGGTACTGCGTGTGCGCGTGTCACGCAATAAAAAGGTGCCCTTGCTCGTCGTTCGTTGTTCTGCTTCCTGAACCATGGCACGTAAGACCGGAAAGTCAAAACACTATGCATTTCTCGAGTTCGACTCGTCATCCGTCGCACAGATCGTTGCAGAGACGATGGACAACTATCTACTCATGGGACACATTCTCAGATGTAAAGTGATACCCAAGGATAAGGTCCATCCAGAGCTCTGGGTGGGTGCCAACCGGAAGTGGAAACCCGTTCCCCAGGGTCGTATAGCCCGGCTGCAACACAACAAGGTCCGTTTTTTCATGTGCAATCCGCGAACATCCGAGCTGACTTTCCTTTCGCTGCCCAGCCTCGAACGGAGGAGAGCATCAAGAAGGCAGAAAAACGGCTGATGAAGCGTCAGGAGGATCGCAAGCGCAAGCTTGAAGAACTTGGCATAGAGTACGATTTCGATGCCGTCGCATATGTGAGTACCAGAAATGTTATTGCTGTGCCTCCTATCGTCGTTCTCATATTATCCCAGAAAAAGAAACTGTAGCCTAGTGGGCCAAGGATGTAGTAATCTTGAGATTGACCTTTCGCTTCCATCCTACAAGGGCGTTTTGAAATTCACCAGCTCGGACCGGCTTCCCGTTCCTCCGTCTGATCGACCAGAACAACCGGATGAAGCATGACGACACTCTCGCTCCCAAATTTTAAATATTATTTTCTCTTGCCGGTCCCACCATTTCTGCGTGACCGCCAGAGCGTTTGGACCAGTTCGATGAGAGTATATTATTCTTAGAAACACACGTGTAAGATCAATGTCCGTGAGGGGAATGGCACTGCATATTATAAACTATGGGTAACTAATAGGCAGGTTCAACAGATTCGGTGAAAGAAAGTTTGAAAGAAAGAAAATTACTGCGTCTATGCAACGACAGCCCCTTTGATATATGATTCCTGGTCTTCGTTGGAGAGATCCTCGAGAGACTTCTGCTTGGTCTCAGGGATCAACAGCGTAGAGAAAATGCCTGTCAGCATGAAGAAGGCAAATATTTCCATGCTGCACACAGTCAGTCGTTTGAATAGGTACCGGGACTCGGCAGGGACAATACTCACATGTGTTGGAGGAATTTGTTCTTGCCGCCGATGTTGATCAACTGGCCGAAACCGAGTTGCGCAATCACAGCGCCAGTCTTACCACATGCGGCCGAGAACCCGTGGGCGGTCGAACGATAACGGGTGGGGAACGCCTCTCCGGGTATAACGAATGTAGTGGTGTTGGGACCAAAGTTTTGGAAGAAGTTCGTAAGGCAGTAAAGGAAAACAAAGGCATTCGTGCCGGATTTCGTGGCAGTAAGCTTGTCGTAAGAAAAGCCTTGGGAAAGTATTAGTGCCCATTGGTGTATACCAGAACGGCGACATACCCATGACGACGAAGAGAACGGTAAGAACGGCGAAGCCCATAAGTTGGATGGGCTTGCGACCCCATGAATCGATGAGCAGGAAGGAGACCCAGTACCCGGGAATGAGACCCGCGACAGAGAGAATGAGGTTTCCAACGCAAACATTGTACAGCGTCTCGTAGACATTAAGGGATGTCTTAGCGGCAGCAGTACCACCACCGAAATTAATAGCGGTCAAGATGGTAGAACTGTTGAGACTGAGACCGTAAAAGGCGATCTGCAGAGACATGAGTATGGATAGGTCAACGAGTTGTTAGACTGACATCGAGTGCAAACCAAGAATATGCTGTGCCAAGGAGAACCTTTCCATTTTCCCACTTGGAAAAGTGAGCGATGAAGTCGGCACGGGTTGCGCGAGGGGCCTTTACGCGCTGGGAAACAACGGCGTCCTCGTCCTCGACATACCCGCCGGTGGCGATCACATTTTCAATGTCATGGGCTGCTTGATCAATGTTGCGGTCGATATCCATAGTGAAACGGGGGGTTTCCGGAATGGTGAGACGGAAGTAAAGGGCAATAACACCAGGAACACATCCGAGGCCGATGAGGATACGCCAGGTATAGTCGACGGGGACGGCACAAGGGTATGGGGCTTTGAGGATGGCATCCTTGTATGCAGAAACGACGATGATGCCGACAAGAGAGGAAACTAGAAAAGGGTTTACTGAAATTGAAATTGAGTGTATATATGAAAAACGCACCGAATTGGCCCCATCCTTGGAAAGCGAAGACAGCGGTCATAAGACGACCACGGCTGCGGGTGGCAGCGAATTCGGAGGAAATGATGGCACTCAAAGGGTAGTCACCTCCAATTCCCACACCCATCTGAGGAGGGGTAGGTGAGGAAGTAAATACAGAGATAATGAGATGGAAGAACGGACAATGAACCGCCAGACGATAAGGACACCGATAATGCCAACAGCAGGTGCCTGGCCGGAAAGAGCCTGACCAAAGGTGGCAATGATCATGATCATGAGCTCGATACCGTCTAGACGACCAAATATTCAGATGGCGATGTGGACAGGATCGTTGCTGGTTTACTTACACATGCGCTTACGACCAAGGACATCGGCGAGCCAACCGAAGATGAGCTGACCGAACAAGTTGCCGACGGGGGTGGCGGCCTTGATACCGGTGGATTGCCAGGTTGAAAGAACAGCTAGGGGAGTGGGATGAGGGCGAGGCGAAAGGCAGAATGGGGGGACATACCGTTTGCACCGTAGGTATAGTTGAGCATGGTAGCGGCAATGCTGATGGCGAAGATATCATAACTGGTAGACGGTCAGAGACTGGATGAACGGGGAAGAAAATTTGCAACTGACGCGTCGGTAAAGAAGCCGACGCCTGCAACCAGGCAGATTTTGACATGGAACCAGCTGTAAGGAGAATGAGAAACGGAGGGAAAGGAAAGGAGAAAGGACGGACGAGAATGGGGCATTGTCGATCTCTGCAAGAGCGGCGCGACGGCGCTCGTTGAGCACGGCGACGTTTATGGGTACCTGTGACTTCTCTGGGTATGAGCCGTGGTCGGAGAGCTGCTCGTTGGCCATGGCGAGCGTCGACTTGGGAAGGTAAGAAAACGGTTGGGCGTCAGCATTGGGCGCGGAAGGATTTATATCCAAGTTACTGGGGTACGGCCAGATCAGGCTGGGTCAAGGCAGTTCACAACGTACCTTGCACGTTCATCCAGGTACTCGGTGCGAATCTAACAGTCCGCGTGGTCGGTTCCCCACAGCTTAACTCTCCTTCCCATACAATCGTTGTTGTGTGATCCTCTTTGCGGCCGCCATCCACCCACGGATCACCAAAAATAAGTCCCGAGTTTGCAAACTTCTTGACGACTCATCGCGGACTTCGAGTGCCCATGGCGACTAGCGCCAAATCTCTCCGACTCAGAGCCCTCGCATTGTATAAAGAGCTCCATCGTCTCGGACGAGACTACGAGCCTTCGTCAGTCAGATGCATTAATGCAGCACCCGGCATGCTGATAGAAAATATACACTCTCGTTAGTTACGACTATCATGGGAAGTTGAGAAGGCTGTATGAGAGTCAGTTCTTGTGACCCTCTTCTTTTCTGGCTCTGCGTTGACCGGCACACAGAGAACCGCAATTTGAAAGATGAGGCCGAGATTGAGAGAGCCCTCGCTCTTGGAGAATACATCAGGAACGGTACGTCTGGCAACCCTTCTCGACCGTACTGCGACAAGTCTGACTTGCCAATCAGAAACTTTGGCTTTGTACTCCCTGCGAAAATATAGACACCTCAAGCGGATGTACCCTCCTACACCATCATCCGATACGTAAACTTTAGCCCATTTTTTAAAGTGTTACTCTCAGACATCTGTTGGGCGCACGGCCTCCGAGGCCCAAGTCCGATCTGTCCCATCAATATTACATGGATGGTTGGTGATCCAAGTACAGAACCATCCCAAATTCCCGTGAATCCCTTCTGTACTGTGTATGCCACGTTCATCTTCTCTCGACAGGTATTATCCTGCGTCATTTTTAGCCTTAGGCCGCTTTTGCTAATTATGTTTACTCGAACATCTCCCGAGAATGGATTTACATAGTTACTTTTTCTCCGTCCGAGTCCGAGCACAGGAATACCCAACATGGTTACGAAGTAACCAACACCTACGATCCGCCCCAAATGATATTATATGCGGAGCAGAATGAGAATCTTGCCTTGCACTCCAAGTTCCTTCGAAGCGCCGTGACACCATGTAAGGAAATATGAATCAACTGGCACGTTCTGAAGGGCCATTGGCACAACTGAAATCGCACGTTCGTCCTGACATAAATTGATCTGGTGAAATACATATTGTTAGTAGGACAAAGACTGGTTCTCGTGACCATTCAATCATGTGCCTAGTTTTTGTCATGCTGGGATAGAGAGGGAACATTGACAGTGGTGCTCCTGTCATATCACCAAAGACTTTGATTGGAGAAGCCACAGCCCATTCCGCTGGATAGAGCAAGCACTGGCCCTGTGGCAAGCAAGGTACTACTGTACCCAGAAGCAAAGGAGGACATACTTGGCTGACTCACGTACACTGCCACGCTCTAGGATCCGAAGTGGTCACAGTGGTCACACCGATACCATCATACAGTCAACGCCGGTACTTGCTTGATACTGCCAGATCACACAGATAAATCGTTAACACAGAATGCCAAAGGTCTGTTGAGTTCATCCAACTATTCACTTGAAGCTGATCGTTCTTCATATGTACAGAACAAGGGCAAGGTTCGTTGGCTATCCTGCACTCCATCGTTGATGGCCGCACTTTTACTCACATTATTATTTCTCAGGGTGGAAAGAACCGCAGACGTGGAAAAAATGAGAACGAGGACGACAAGCGTGAACTAGTATTCCGTGAGGACGGTCAAGAATATGCTCAAGTGATCAAAATGCTCGGCAACGGACGATTGGAAGCCCAGTGCTTTGACGGTCAGAAGCGATTAGCCCACATCAGAGGAAAAATGCGAAAGAAGGCAAGCACGTGTGCTGTACCGATCTCTGATGATTTTACCGATAAGCCCTCCAGGTGTGGATCAACCAGGGTGATATCGTGTTGCTTTCGCTTCGCGAATTTCAAGATGATAAAGCGGACGTCATCGTAAAGTACACCGCTGACGAGGCCAGAAATCGCGAGTCTCTGTGTCCATCATCCCCGAGGTCTGGGCTGACTCGACCCCCTAGTGAAAGCTTATGGTGAGCTGCCGGAAAGCGCCAAAATCAACGAGACAGATACATTCCCCGAAGAAGACGGCGAGTGTACATTCGAGTTCGGTGACGAAGGAGAAATCGATATCGATGATATTTAATCCTCTCAATGTATCAAACTTCAATTGCTTTCGTACAAACAATATCTAGATGCCTTCTGGATTGGATCATCTCATAGGTATCATCTCTTTTGAGCATAATTTCTACTCTTGTATGAACAGACATCCATAGCATCACATCAGTACATACATTACTGTACTGTACAGGATTGTCATGTATTCATCTACAAGCTATCGATCTCTTTTTTCTCGTCAGAATCATTGCGTAATGTTATCTCATGAGCAATAGTGTCTGCATGTCGGGTATGCACCCCTTTTCTCTCGTAAGGTATTCGACGATGTCATGTGCTTTGCATTTCACAGCAACTCTCAGCATTTCCGCTGTCACCTCGACCCTATCCTCCAAGCTTCGCCGCTTCCCGTTGGCTGTGCTGTTGGAATCCGCCTTTTCCACGAGCATGCGGACCATCCCCAGATCCCTACGGTGAATGGCGATGATCACAGGAAGGCCGCCCTTCAGGGCTGGTGAGGCCCCGCTGTCCAACAAGAAGCGCACGAGGGGAACGAACCCAGCATACACGGCCTTGGTCAACGCATAACCGTCGTGCGAATTCGCATTCGGGAAAATGGATAGGTGGCGACCACAGGCGTCGTACAGATACCGGAGGAAAGGGAGCGGCGGGTCCCTGTCGGTCCAGCCTTTCCTTCGCGCCGGCGTCCCCGACTTCCGTTGGGCATCAGGGTCGGAGCCATCCATGCGGAACAACCGCCTCGGTAGCTCTGGTGGCGTTGTCGTCGGTGGCGTCGGAATTGCGCCGTTGCGAACCTGAGTTCGGAAATAAGCCTCGAGGACCGCTTGGGTGCATATTGAGTAGCGCAGCATCTTGGTGAGGACGACGTCCTGTGGGAGGTGCTTCGAGTTGGTACGTGCAACAAGATATTGTGCACGGTAGGATGGGGGGGAAGTCGAGAAGATGCTATGGAGAGTCTTGCATGTCTGTGGGAGCGTGGAGGATGTCGCGCAGAGCTGTATCTCGTATAGAAGCTAGTATATCGGCGTTTTTTTTGAGATCTGGGTTAGATCGATCAATATTCAACATTCAAACGTTCTTACCTCGACAGGTAAAGTTATGAATGTGTGCATTCCGAGGGCATGAAATACCGATATGTACCACCGCGATGGTGGGATGGATGAAGATCGAGGACTGAAAATAACTTACGAGGGATTACCCCTGTCGTCAATTCACATTGCTCAACCTGGAATTCCAGGCAAATGATGTTAGCGATGGCACGTTCGTATTGTGTGGAATTCCGAAGGGATTTCATTCTTCAATCTTCCTACTTATCACAGCTACTCTACCTTGCTGATTTAGTATATTGATATGTTTTCTCGCTTATTGTTCTATTCTGAAGTATCCACCCTCCTTTCACCAAGTTCCAGTTACAAAGTTAGTCCCACGTACGGAGAAGAGAGCGCACGCAGACATGTTCTCAAACAGCAGTATCTACCGACCGACGTGGATAAAAGAAACCCACGAGGAGAAAGGCACACCAGATTCGCGGAGCCGTCGAACAGCTCGATGCAAAGCCTCTGCAGCCTCGGTGCTGTCGGGAGCCTTGTTGTCCCGAAAGAGATGCTCGTACACGTCCCTAGTCACCTTGGGTGCGTCATGGTCCATTATCGACCACATCGTCGCAATCACGCTACTGTAACCAGCCAGAAGCATCCCAGCAGCCAGATGGACAGATTCTTCTGATAGCTCCTCGTCTCCTCGTGCAGTCTGACAGGCGGAAAGAAACGCAAGACCGCCTTGAGGGCGCGATATCCGGATGATGTCTGAGAGTGTCAAGCGACGATGGTCCGCGAGACAAAGTCCACTGTCGAGGGGGTTATTGAGATCTTGTACGCCGTGACACGCGAAATGGACCCAGTCAGCGTTCCTCATTTTCTGCATGATGTCTTCGACCACACCATGGGAATCCTGCATTGCAACGAGTCCATACTTGGCCGAGAGTGATTTTATGCAATCAATTTCTTCCCCGACGCACGGCAACTTTGTCATCCCATCCTCCGGTGGCTGAGGAACAAGGAGGAGGCGAACAACTTCAGTAGATGAAAGATCATTGACATTCTGAGCCGATGGTGCGAGAGAGCTGAGAGTTGGTATATAGGAGGATATAACAAAGTCTGAGAGCTTTTCGCTGGCCTGAGAGGCTCCATAGAGACCAGCAGCGTGTATGGGCAGAAAGCTAAATGGCCCAGTCGGGCACCAAAAGACACGAGTCATTTTCTCCGCTCCAGACAGGGGAACCTAAGAATACACCGAGTTCAGCCAAGGAAATGAAAGCTGCCAGTGCATCGAAAAAGGGCACACACCGAAAGGCCGAGTGTATCCAAAACAGGTTTGAGGGCCCTCTTCCACAGAAATGCAAGAATCCACCGCAGTCGGTCTTCGGAAGAGTATCCCTCTATACGAAGTGCGCCTTCCCTATCATGATCTTCAATACAATCTTTGAAAAATGTATCGAGACAACTCTGGGGCACGAGAGCATCTTCGGAAGGCATGAGTGCCAAAATTTCGTCGCGCGAAATAGCAGGACGGTCGCGCTTGAGCAATAAACATTTCATCAATATCACGTCTCGATAGCTAATATCAGGAAAGGAGACGGGAACAACCGTGCCTAGTCCTGCCGCCGTAATAATCAATGCATCGCATCGATAATTGCTGGCATTCAGATAAATGACGGGTCCAGAGTTCGCCAACCCAGCGAGCTGCTTGACAGCCTTCGGGAGCAAGAATCTATCAAAACCAGGCAAGGATCGTATCTCAACAAGGAGCTTGTCTCGCTTCATAGCAAGTTCATGGTGCCTTTGGACTTCGTCCTCGAGAGAGCGTGTGTGAGTGGTCAAGTCATCAGCAGAGTGATCACGAGAACTCGCGAGCTCCAGCTCTCGGGAGACATGCTGAAATTGATGAGCAAGGGCAGGATGATCGACGTGAAGTTCATCAACTGGAGAGCGAAGCTGTAGGAATTGATTCCAGACAATAGAACGCCCTTGCTCAAGCCATTCTACAGCCAGTCCAGGATCACCAGCTTCAAGAGCGGCGGCAACTGAGTCACGCGTAACATCAGCTGCTTCAACAAGTAGACGATGACGCTCGGTGACCGGGAGCCCGAGCCATGCTAACTGCGGGAGAAGGTCGAGAGCAGAAGCATATGCACCAAGGAGAGTCTTGGTATTTCCTTGAAGTTGGGCACAGGAGATCCAGTTGCAAGCACAATGAAAGCGCGTGGAGGCTTGACCGATAGGTTCACGACTGGCAATTGAAAAATTAAAAGAAGCAGCAGATAAATCAGCGAGATCATGGGAGTGTTTAAAACGGAGATGAAATGCACATCCAAGGCTCATTAAGAAAGTTGGTTTATCGGGGTGGCCATCAGGAGTAGAGCTTAATGCTTCCTCCGTTAAGGTGATAGACTTAACCATGTCTGCATGATGGCCGAGACGCTCAAACCGACTCAATAATGAGTTTCCAAGGTTGTTCAACCGACGTGGCTTATCTGGATGGCCATCGGGCGTCAGACGGACTGCATCGTCTTTCACTTTAATGGACTGATTCAGATCTGCGAGGTCTCCGAGACGCTCAAATCGACTGAATAACGAGCTCCCGAGGTTGTTCAGCCAACTTGGCTTGTTTGAGTGACCAACAGGTGTCAGACAGATGGCATCCTCGAACATTGAGATGGAGTTATTTAGATCCACAAGGTCCCCAAAACGCTCGAAACGACTCAGCAGTGAGTTCCCGAGGTTGTTCAACCGAGCTGGCTTGTCTGGATGGTCGTTGGGCGTCAGACAGACGGCCTGCTCTTTTATCAAGACAGACTTGTTTAGATCCGAAAGGTCTCCGAGAAGCTCAAACCGACTCAGTAATGAGTTCCCAAGGTTGTTCAACCGACGTGGCTTATCTGGATGGCCATCGGGCGTCAGACGGACTGCATCGTCTTTCATTTTAATGGACTGATTCAGATCTGCGAGGTCTCCGAGACGCTCAAATCGACTGAATAACGAGTTCCCGAGGTTGTTCGACCGATTTGGCTTGTCTGGATGGCCATCGGGCGTCAGAAAGACAGCCTGCTCTTTCATCGAGATGGACTTGTTTAAATCCACGAGGTCTCCAAGACGCTCGAACCGGGCCATTAATGAGCTTCCAAGGCTGTTCAACCAAGCTGGCTTGTCTGTGTGGTCATCGGGTGTCAGACAGACAGCCTGCTCTTTCATCAGGGTGGACTTGTTTAGGTCCGCGAGGTCTCCAATACGCTCAAACCGACCCAGTAATGAGCTCCCGAAGTCGTTCAACCGACTTGGTTTGTCTGGATGGCCGTCGGCTGTGAGACAGACAGCCTTTTCAAAGATCGAGATGGACCTGTTGAGATCTGCGAGGTCTCCGAGACGCTCAAACCGACTAAGTAATGAGTTGCCAAGATCATTCAGAAAACCTGGCTTGTCTGGATGGCCATCGGGAGTCAGACAGACAACCTCCTCTGTCATCACGATGGACTTCTTTAGATCTGCGAGGTCTCCGAGACGCTCAAACCGGCTGAGTAACGAGTTCCCGAGGTTGTTCAACCAATCTGGTTTGTCTGGATGGCCATCGGGTGTCAGACGGGTAGCCTCCTCGAACATCGAGATGGACTTGTTTAAATCCATGGGGTCTCCAAACCGCTCAAATCGGCTGAGTAACGAGTTCCCGAGGTTGTTCAACCGAACTGGCCTGCCTGCATGACCGACAGGCGTCAGAAAGACGGCCTGCTCTTTCATTGAGATGGACTTGTTTAGATCTCCGAGGTCTCCGAGACGCTCAAACCGACTCAGTAGTGAACTCCCAAGGTTGTTCAACCGAAGTGACTTGTCTGGATGGCCATCAGGAGTCAGACAAATAACCTCTTCAAACATCGAGATGGACTTGTTCAGGTCTGCGAGGTCCCCGAGGTGGTTGAACCGACGCCACAGTGCACTCCCAAGGTGCCCAAGCAGAGATGGTGCGTCAGGATGGCTATGTGGCGTAAGATCCATGGCATACTCGAGAATCCAAATTGCCTCGTGGATATCAGCAAGTATACCATTGCGTTCAAATTGATCAGATAGCAGCACCCCAAGGTCAGTGAGCAGTACAGGTCGGCAAGAATTCCAGTAAAGCAATTTACACGGTCCCTCATCTTCGTCAGAGTCACTTGCTTCCTGTGCCGATGAGGATTCAGCGTCTCCTGCCTTCACCAATACTGACGCCTCAGCCATCTGGAAAGCGAAAAGACCTGCTCGGTATGCATAACTTCCTGCATTCGAGACCTCCATAATTTCTGCTAGTAAATCGCTCGCTTCCTCCCTGTCGGCCTCGAATCCTCGCCTCTGGAAGCGCGCAAGTAGTGCAAGACCGAGTTCTAGTACCGTTGTGCAATGATCCGGATGATGTTTACTTCGAAGTAGTAGAGCATCCCGATACAATCCGATTGGATCATCGAGGTCTACGCATCGATTGTTGGCTTGGCAGTCGATGAACTTTGCATTAGCCAGATTGGATAGAACAGCTGAGTGATTTGGGTGATCTCTGGGGCAAATTTCCCGAGCACGCTCGAAAGTCTTGATGGCCGCTTCCAGATGCACCTGGTTCTGTCCCTGGCGATAACACAGGAGGGCATGGTGTCCTTCGTCAGTAAGCTGTTCCAGTGCGTTCATTTCGCGTGACACCGGTAGCTATTTCTGTAGTAAGTTCGGAAAAAGGACTGCAGTGCCATGCATAGTCTGCTTACGGGACAGAAATCATTCGTATCACAAACGCGTCGCTTCGTGGTGATGTAAAGAGACGTACACGACGGCAAAACGTCACCCTTCTGCGCTGTAAAGTCGATGGCTACGAGGAAATGTCAAGCCAAGTGTGGGGCAGACAAGGAATTACTCACGCCGGAGCCATTCATTCCGATGGCGAGATACTTCTCCTACAGTAGTCTTGAATTGACGAAGCAATTCTCCATTTCCTAGCCTTGGTCCAAGCTCAAACGATGCGTAGACACTAAACAAAAGGGAAGATGATTGGTTTGATGGCCTTGGCAGAAACTCAATGAAAGCTGTAGATATTCAGCAAAGGTGGCGCACAAGGGTATGTCTTCATCCCATTCTGCGGCATCCTCTGTCGACACGGGTTTATTCGTTGTTTGTATGGATCTTCCATCGACTTCTACGATGACATGGAAGCCTGCTGGAATGCGACGGAGACCGCCAGCAATATTTATGACACGTATGACTGAACAGGTGTGTTTGCGATGTCTCCAGAGCCAGTACGAAATGGCTACGCACGCGTTACGAAAACGTTTTCGCATTTATTGGTTAGTGAGGAGGGTGAATTCATTGTAGCGGTGCGACCCGATACACAAATCTCAAGGAGGACTCGCGCGCGTATAGTGCAAGTGAATGAGTATTCTGAACGTGAGGAGCTACGATACAAGCGACGAGACTATACTAACTACAACGTGTATAACGTGTGTCCTTGGTCTGGACTCCTTATGTAATATGATGTAACTAAATGATCAGAAGACATGGTGAACGTCGAGAGCAACGACACAGGTCTACTGTGATGTGAAGTGAAGATCGTGAATACGTGACGAGTGAAGTGTGACATAGTGAAATGTGAAGAGGGAAGAGGTTTTAAACCGTAACATTCATGGTGTAAGATGGTGGACGGGCTGGGCCGGAGAGTCGGTTCATTTCCCGGATGGCCGACTCTGAAGCACTGGTGGGTTCATAAATGAAGCCAGTTACGAACTTGCTGTGTATACTCCTGATAGATTACAGCAAGTGAACGAGGTCGACCAAAATTGTAGTGGAAAGATGTGGTTCGTGGCATGGACACGCCGGGAGATTTAAAAACGAATCCCTTATCTTGCCGTAATCCACAATATAAAAATACACGAAGACTGTTGCGCACTGGCGAACAGTACCACGAAGAACGCAGCACCCAACAAAAGGAGATGCCAGGATTTAAATCTGGCATCATCAGGTTCACTAGAGAAGGCAGCGAAGTCGAAGGGGTTCGGAGCCATAGACTTCTTGAATGGGGTCGATTGGATTTGGATACAGAAGAAATAGAAGTGATGATAGAATGTTACATGCTCTGACGTTCTACTGAACACTGTTGCCCTCCAATGCAGGTGGAAAGTAGAGCGGAATAAGCTGTCTATGCACACCCTTAGACAACGCAAGTCGTCAAGATACAGAGTCACGTACTCGTAAGTAGCCCTGTCTCTCTCGCTGAACACCACAAATATCACACGTTTAAGCTATGTGTCGAGGTGAGTGCGCTATTTAATCTGTCATTGAATAATTGGCTGCTACCTTGCTGCCAACCTCCTGCATGTCCAGCAACTCCCGGACCGATTTCAACGCAACTTCTGTAGCATCCTTGATCGGGTAACCATACACCCCCGTGGAGATGCAAGAGAAAGCCTGGGATGCGTGTGGTTACAACTTCTTCCTCATCGGGCATTAAGCATACTTACAACGGTCTCACAATTGTTGGCGACCGCTAACTGCAAACTCGTTCTATAGCAAGACTCGAGTAACCTCTTGCAGTTTGCAGCCTGTTCGGGGAAATAAGTTGGCCCGACAGTATGGATGATGTATTTTCTATCCAGAGGTTAATCGCATAAGAGAACCTGATGAGGGGCACGGGCGTACGCAGGAAGATTATACCCGCCAGTCACCTTTGCGCCCCCAGTCTCGCAGCCATTCAGCGTCCTAGCTGGATGTTGAGCATGAGAAAGTACAAAAGACACGAAGCTCGCGATCTGACATACTTTCTCTCAAAAGGCCTGGACCGGCAACGCGGTGGATGGCACCATCAACTAAAGAGTATGAGCGTCAAGAATACAGCATGGAGGCGACGAATTTTCGCACCTCCACCACCGCCTTCAAGATCAAGGACATCAGATCAGAAGTTATTTCGAACGGTGCGGCACTGTGGTTACCTAGTAGACTTGAGTTTGCTGCGTTTACGGCGGCATCGACCTCGAGCTCCGTGATATCTCCGTGGCTGTGTGTAGGGTGTGTGTATTGATTCGGATCTTGCTAGATGGTTACTTACAACAGAGAGACTTGGTTTAAAACACTAGCGCGAGGTGGAAAGTAAGAGGGGAATCTGGGACGGAGGAACAGCGACCGATAGAAATCGGCCAAAGTTGGGACGTCGCTTAATCGTACTGGAGGAGACATGGGATTAGTCATCGAGTGCATTCCATATTACCATATTAGCTACAAGGACACACAGGGGCGTTAATTCGGCACGTCCGTCGTTGTTCTTGGGAAGCCAATCCTACTTAAAGCCCCGGTTCGTCCTCGTTCGTTCTTTCATCTTTCCTTTCTCTCGACGAACATGGGATGCTGTTTTTCTGAACCTGTCGATTTTGATTCTGAAGTCAATCTCTTTCATTTCGAACTACATCGTGCAGTCGGCAAAGGCGCGTTCGGAAAAGTGAGCGGTAGTTTCCTGTACATCAACCAGCCCGTCATGAACCGTCATTCGCCAAATCTCGTAATAGGTCAGGGTGGTCGAGCATAAAAGGTCGAAACAAGTATATGCACTCAAGTATATCGACAAACCAAAATGCATTAAACAAAAGGCAGTGGCAAACATTATTCAAGAACGTCGGCTCCTGGAAGAGGTTGGTCGCTCATGGTCTCCTGCTGTCTCTACCCATCCATAACTTGGTTACAGATCGAGCACCCTTTCGTTGTGAACATGCGTTACGCCTTTCAAGACGACGAAAATTGCTTCTTTGTCCTCGACCTTATGCTCGGAGGGGACCTTCGATGTGAGTTATTTTGGTGTCTTTTATTTGCCCCACATAACCGTCCTCCCCAAGTTCACCTTGAGCGCAATGGAAATCTCTCCGAAGATATTGTACGTTTTTGGATAGTGGAAATTACATCTGCCTTGGTCTACCTCCATAAACGGAGGATTATCCACCGGTACGCTCCGTTCTGCTACCTCTTTCCTTCCCTCTGACAACCTCTCCTCAGTGATGTAAAGCCCGATAACATTGTTCTTGATGCTAGGGGACATGCGCACATTACTGACTTCAATGTTGCAATTCATTACTCAGAACGGCGGTTGCACACCAGTGTCGCCGGGAGCATGGCTTACATGGCTCCAGAAGTGATCGGTAGGCAAGGATACACTTGGTGTGTCGATTGGTGGAGTCTCGGAGTTACAGCATACGAGCTTCTATTCAACTACCGACCGTTTGATGGTCGCACCACCGAGAAGATGAGAAAATCCATATTGAACGATCCTTTGAAGTTCCCGGACGATGTTGGCCGGAAATTTAGTCCCCAAGGGGTCAACTTTATGCAACGCGTAAGTCCTATGCGCATCCTTTGGATCGGGGGCTTACAAAACGTAAAATATAGCTTCTCGAACGCAATGTTAGCCAACGCCTTGGTTGTAAACCAAGGGGCGCGGGCTTCCAGGATATCAAAGACCATCCATGGCTCTCGGGAATAGATTGGGACCATTTGAGTTCCAAGTCTGCTCGCTCTCCCTTCGTGCCGGATGTAAGTGCAACATTGACGAATATTATTTGTGCGTTTTCTGACTTCGCGAATACAGGCAAAAAGGGCCAACTTTGATGTCACTCACGAACTTGACGAGTTCTTGATGGTTGAGAAGCCACTCACTCACTCCAAACGAAAGGCAAACCCCAATCCGGATAAGATGAAGACAGAGTACCGACAATTAGAGGAAGAGTGAGTATTTTTCTCTTGCAGAACGCCCCTGTGCTCAACCTCTTGGAGGTTTACTATTTATGACTTCATGTCTTCGAAACGCCAATCATATTATCCTCACAATCAACCAGTTACGACACTAGTTAGGAGATCTGAGTCCCCAGAACAGGAACATTCTGCCACCATGACATTCCAACCTACTGCTACGATTGCCGAACGCACGTTGGCTGAACGCTCACTAGCCGGATCACCCATCCCAGGCAGTCGGCCGGATAACCTCGTGCCCCTTGTAGCCACCTACACGGGCAATCTCTGAATAGATACCCGACACCCTTGTTTTCATTTCGAGCAGTTAGTCACGTCCTTTGTACGAAGAACTTTTGTACGCACCAACCTGGCGCAACCCCATCTTTTGTATACTTGCACAGAATTTTCATCCGCGGACCCCTGTTTCATAGTATGCGGCCTGCATTGAGCTGCACCTTTGAGATACATTCTCTAATCGTATCTTAGTACCTGTATCCACGATCGCATCCATTAATTCATTTATATATTTTTCGTGGATACCTTGTCAGGGATACATTAGTCGAAGAAGCTACGCCGGTGTCACTCATCAGTGCCAAGTTGTCGCCGGCTGCATCCAGGCATGTGGTTCAGGTTGATGACTCCTCGGAGCTCCAGTCAGTCTGAAAAAAGCTCAATAAATATTTGATTGAAAAATTCCGATTATGCTGAGTTCACTGTAGCCTGAGCTTCAGGTGAGGTGGGAAGCAAGCGTGGCGCACCGCGTGTTGGAGGCGTTGCAAGTCAGCCCTGTCGAGCTTGTCATGGTCCCTGAGACATGCATTTGCGCCTTGCGGTGTCTAATGAGAGTGATCTATTTTTTGAATCGGCCCGGGTAATAGAGGTAGGAACGCTGCACGCGACGACAAAGAAGTCGGTTTCAGCGCAGAGCAGCCTTGTGCCGCGGTTGGAGACAAGAACACAAGGGGTCGTCCATTGTAAGTGAAATTATGTGAAACTAATCCTTCCAGTCAGCAAGATCCCCATCAGTCAGGCATGCATGCGGTCACGATCGTGCGAGTGTCGTAGAGAGGAATCCATAACCGCTCTAGTGATTCTAGCGTTGGATTTTTTTTCTACGGCTAGTCAATCAAGTACCATATCGAATTAATCCGCACAACGGACCCACAGACTTTGTGCGAGGTATATTGTAGAATAATTGAACACTCTACATGCTACTAATGATTTGATGGATTCTTAACAACAAATCAGTAAGGCAGTCTGATAAAGAGTTCATGAAACCTTCACCGGCGTCACCGGTCATCCCGGCGGTCCCGCCTGTCACGCCCTCCTGTGCGTTCTGGTTCATCGCAGTTCCTCTCTCGACTTTGGTAGGAGTCACCACCACGGCCCCGGGTTCGATCTCTGTCTATGTCCCGGTCCCGATCTCTGCGCCTATAATCCTTTTCACGGGCTCTCTCGTCATACTCCTTAGTCCTGTGCTTGCCATCACCATGGCGGTCACGGTCGCGATCCCGTTCCTTTCCCCTCTCGCGATCTTCGTAACCGCGCCTCTCTCTATCTGACCCACGATCATTTCTCTCCTTGTACGAAGGAGAACGAGAGCCTCGCCTGGAAGTCGTACCAGACCTGCTCAATCCAGACTCGTCTCTCCCGCTCTCTCTTCTTGCGACAGGAATGTAACGCATATCCTTACCCTTCGCCTTCTTTTTTACACCTCCGTCGTCTTCCGGTTCTCGCTCTTTCGCACCAATGCCCAACAGCGCCGGACGCGCTTGCGGTAAGTATAATTCCGTGAGGCCATTTTTCTTTCTCTTATCTGACTTGGGGGCAACAGCTCCCTCGGTCCAGCCCATGCCACGCAACATGGCAGCCCCGAAAGCGGACACCGGAACACGTTCATAGTCGTCTGCCGTGGCGACATCGGGCAGTTGTTCGACGTCCTGTTTTAGGGCATCTGTTTCCGAGAGAGGTGGAATGGGAATGATATCGGCAATGGATGCAGATTCTTTTTCGCCAGCAAGAATGGCACGGAGTGCTTTTTGGTCTTCTGTTTCCTCGATGATCTCGGCTGTAGTTTCCTCCATGGGGATCACCTCTACCATAGCAACAATTTCTTCCTCGGCTTCCACTTCAAGCTTGACCTTTTTATTGATTTGTAGGCCAGATAGCTGAGTACCAGAGTTGATGGTATCTCTTGTCCCGAGGCCCCCGACACTCCCGTCTGCACCAACTGGGGCAAGAGCAGAATCTGGAAGAAAGGAAGGAGTAGCGCGAGAAATATGAGATTGGACGCGAGAGCAGGCTGCACGGCGCCTGCGTGCTGCTTCCCGCCAGTCAGGGTTTGGTTTCGTGGGGATGACTAGGGGCACCTCTGAGCCAGGTGCCTTTTTCTTCTTCTGGTGCAAACTAGAACACGAGGACATAGAGAGCCACTTTTGTGAGTCGAACACAATGGAATACGAGGACGGAATGTGAACGACGCACCGCTGGCCGCCTAATGATTTGGAACTCGGGACAAAGTCATCCTCGTCGCTCGAGTCTGTAGGGCCGCCATTGTCGTCGGCGCCCGAGCCATCCGCGAAAACGATGCCGGTCGTCCCATCATCGTCTGAGTCATCTCGTGAGCTGAATGTCCGGGGAGAGCCTGCGAGTGGGCTGCCTGCCGCAGAGCTGGCGGCGCTGACCACATGGCGTGGAAGTGCAGGGATCTTGAATGGACCATCTGATTCTGGACCAGAAGAAGAAGGTCGAGGTGGACGGACTGTAAACGAGACGGAGGAGGTCATCGAAGTTCCTGTCAAGTTGGGGATGAGTCAGCAAGACCGGTCTCAACCATGTCCAGCAGTAGGAACGGTCCGAATGCTTTGCGACGGCAGCTGCACTTCTGGAAACGCTGCACCCCGCGCCGTTCCATCTTCACCTCTTCCAAGTATACTCGCAAACTTACAAGCCATGATGCGCTACAGACTAGACTACCTACGATGCTTATCCGAGCACGTAGCATCTCCGTTGCTTCGCCTCAGTCGGCTCACCCTCCGGAGATTCCAAGGGCACGCAGTGTGCTCCTCACTCTGCCGACTACCCGAGATCTAGAAGAGCAAGAACTAGATGTTGACCTAATACCCGAAGACCACGTTAACGTAGTCCTCACCAGCCGTGCCGCTGAGGTAGCTACTTTCGCTTACCCAGACACATATGTTTCTGACCAGATTGCAGCAACTTCAGCGAATATCGGCACGGGAGGGAAATCCCGGTATCGCCCTCCGCATATCCGTTGAGTCGGGTGGATGTCATGGATATCAGTACAAAATGGAGCTTGCGGACTCACGCGCTTCTGAAGACTAGTGCGTCCATTTTTGATTTTATTGCGGTCGAGCTTATTCCATCACTAGTCATCTCACTCACCCAGATATTCGACCCTCGAACTTGTACATTGATGCAGTCTCGCTGCCCATGTTAAATGGGTCGACGGTCGATTACGCTACTGAGCTCATCGGAAGCTCGTTCCGATTGACCGGGAATCCGCAGGCGAAGGGTGGCTGCGGCTGTGGTGTTAGTTGGGAGTTGAGTGTTTAAGATGCCGGTCAAGCTCGCCTTCTCGATGGATGTTTGAATGGGGTATCTACCGGGGGCTGTTTAGAATCGGAAAGGTCTTCATGGATGTCGACCTGAATCAATCTCCCCTGACATCTTTTTTTTTTCTTTTTTAGTATAATGTGTTGGCGATCAATTATTGGTCGTATGCCACAAACTCTGTCGTACTAGGTCCTAGAACAATGTCAAGAGGGACCTACCAATGCCTACGGCGCGCAATCGGACGAGATACATGACACCATGAATGGCACTCATAAAAAATCAATGGCGAATGTTTTCAACAGTCGAAACAGTGTATCTCCCACACTACCTGGCCTTTTCTTGCAAGTACAGCGTTCGACTATGGAAACCTTGATGGTCATCAACGCGGTCGGTTGGACGGTCTCGAGTTGTTGGAACCTAGTACATACATCTAGACCAGTTGTCACATAAGCTAGCAGGAGCCTAAGATTCCGGTAATACAGTAGAGCTATCTCAATATCTACCAAGAACACATAAAACGCGGCGCACACCGCCGTCTCTGCCGTTGCATCGAAGGCTTCCCAACTAGAAAGCAATTCCGAAGCCCTCACAATGTTCACCACCGCCTCCTAGTTCTGCGTGCACAACGTACAGAACCCTGTGCCTACGTAGCGCATAGGGTATGATGCAAGCGCTTGGTCATTCGGCTCTTTGCACGTTGCAGTGGAGAGATTGGCATTGATGGCGTCTCCGACGAGCTCTAGCAAGGGTATCCATTACTTTCGTGTGGAGTGTCGCTGAGAGTTTCTGGCAACAATATCGGCCGTAACCAAGGAAGGGCCGTTCAGACCACAATCGTATCTGGATTCGAGGGAGACGGCATAGAAAGTATACTGGTCCATGAATAGGTTTGTATGTTCTGGAAGGTAGACCCAGCGTGCCAACGCGCCAATGTCAAACGGACCCGCTAAGTAAGGAATAATCTGGCGGTCGCGTTGGCTAGAATGTCAGGTTAGGGAGAGGACATGCGATGCCACCAGCGCAACCATCGCAAAAAAGTTGAATGCTGTGGTCTGCCAAAAGGAGTGTTGAAATGGAAGCCCGAGGGACACCGGGAATTTTCAACGTGTTGCCCATGGGTAAACTACTTTTCGCAGTGAAATTCTCATGAGCTCTCACCCCAAATTGTGGCCGATAATTGTCCCAGGTACCAGCCCAGGATGAGAGCGAATAAGCAAGACAGGAGCTTGATGTAGGATGATACAGTACCGCACGAAGCTCAAATGAGAACTCACCAAGGCCTAAAAGTACCCAATATAATGGCGCTGAAGCGAGACTAAACACGACGAAAGTGACCTTCTCACCTGCGCTCATCCTGCTAGCTCGTCTGCGCCATGAAAAGACACGTAACTCCCGCCAGGTCCTAAGTCTGCTCAACCGAGCTTGTAGTTAGTCTGGTGACCAGACCGTCTATGAGGTTGCTGCGTTGAGAGGCAAGCCGTCGAGACTAGCTTGTATATGTGCATGCGGCACGAAAAATCTGTATCAGCTGGTAGGCGACAAACAACTCCCGTCACGCATTAAATTTGGCCATACAACCACCCCAATATTGCTCAAGACTAGCCATTCAGTGGAGCAGCCATGAGGCCAGGCTGAACTTAAGCTCTTCTGAAATCCATCCACGCCGACACTTCTTCTTCAAGACCCAGGGCCAAAATCCGGCAGGTATGTGCATCATCAAACCACCATTGCTCGTCCTTACACTCCCAGTCGTGCGATCCACACATCAATTGCTTACGACATCCAAAGAGACCGTATTGTCTTCTTCGTGGACCCGCGGAGGGTTGCCTGCAACGGAATATGAAGGCAAGTGGGGTCTATTCCTTGCTATTCAGCCTCCGTTGACGTTGGCGAAGGAACCTATAGCCTACACGTGAATTCACTGCCCACCCGCACCATCGATTAATTCTTGACGATATGGTGAACGCTGGCTGGAAACCTTCCGATGCAGTAAGGACATGGTATGTTCCGTTCTCGCCTGCGAGCCTTGAACAGTATGTATCTGGCCTCTGCTTTTATTGGCTGCTGACCAACCATTCTCAGTCCATACAGACGCTTACTGGAAATGCAAAATCCTCCATCGTGACATGAGCCCCAGCAGCATAGTATGGTCGGAGTGTCCTGATACTGCTCGTCGACTGGAATCTTTGTAAAACAGTATATCCAAACGATCCGCTTGCAGGAGGTGCTCGCCAGTCCGCCCGTACGGTATGCCGTTCCGATTCCTTGCTGCGCGTTTTTTTTGATGAGGAAATTTGATTTTCGGGATACGTGGCAGTTTATGGCAGCGAACCTCGTCTACAACCCCAACCTCGTCCATGATCCCGAGTCCGCGTTCTTTGTCTTGCCATGAATGAGCATTCATTATTTCACATCCGGCTGGGAGCCAGATGACAATCAAGCTTTGTCGATGGGATCTCTCATCCACCGGTCTTTTGCGGCCTAATAAGCTAGACATTCGGGGGATCGGTGAAAACTCTGTTCATGCGAGATAACCAAAACCTATGGCGGTACGGTCATGACGCGACTCGCTTGGAAGACACTTCTTGGTCACGGTATGATTGTTCGACCGTGTTATGTAACTTAGTTGCCAATGTCTCCAGTTCACAAGTGTCCCTTAATATCATCCTAGCGTCCGTCGAAGCGGCTCTACAAACTATCAAAGAGTGGCCTTGGAGTCGCAGACTCGCGGTGCTCCGTTACGTGAGACAATTCCATGAGGAGTGCTAGCTTCCTTTCATCTCTATCGCGGCCTGCCACCAACTCCATCGCTTTCTCAAATCGATGTAATGGAGCATGACCAGAGCAGGTCACCTGCACCGGCATCTCATCCACACCCACTGGCACACCCTGAAACTGGGGTCAGCGAAGTTCAGATCGAAGCGCCCGTCTCTACACAACGATGAAGAGCTACATAGTTACCAATATTTTTTTCTGCAAGTGCCGAACAACTTCATCTCGGTTCGACCACGATCATTTCGATTCCGTCAGAAGGCCCGGCTCCATGATCACGTTCCATGTCTGGCTCTCGCACATTCTGATCTCTCGACGGGATATCCTCGCCCATATCCAAATAAGCCAGTAATGAATCCGGGTCGAGATTCAGTTCAATAACCTGTTGGGAAAACGGTTCCGATTGCACGCTTCGAATATGCACTACAACCCGTTGCCCCGTGACAACGACCAGTGGATTGCAGCTTTTGGATGTTCAAATCGCATTATGTCCCATGTCAGATGGTAATCAAGGTAACTGTCACTTACGCAACCTGGAGATACATTAGCATGCCTGTCTGAAAAATTATATCTGGTAAGCTTCTCGGAAATGAAAGTCCGGAGCCTCACTTCTAGGAATGCAGTTCTGAGAGAACGTATTAGGACAAGCCAGCGAGTGCATTTGAAGACGACTCACACGGCCAAAATGCTCATTGCACTGACTATAGCACTTGCCTGTACGGAGAGGTGAGTTCCTTGTTTACTAGATTACATGGGAACTCGCAGTGACATATAGAGCGGCTGGACAAAAATTAGCTCACATATAATAAATAAAGAATTACACCTCCTTACCGTCCACGAATAAAACAACAAGAAGTGTTGGTAGCGGTCGCAGGATACGAGTCTCTTTGAAGAGTCTTCCAAGAGAGTGTAGCACCATGACAAACACAATGCAATCAAGTATGAGTCTACAATTCCAGTTAATAACAATACTCAATAGGCTTGTTCTGAATTGACTTGCGATATCATAGGCAAAACCCACTAATTAAGAGTCGACACATTTTAAGTCAGTGTCAAGTATATGCTAGGATCATGAACTTACAAGAATATTGGGAGTTGCTGAGCATACGATCAGGATTAATTGACATGGATTGTGCTCAAAAATGTAAGACAGCGCTCACCACTTCTCGGAGGTGATGGTACAATACAGACACCGGTCTCGGCCAGATATATAAACCCAAATCCTTACAAAATAATAATTCAGTGATATGTCGCTGCAAAAAACCTTGCGACGCACCTCTATCAGTCCACAGGGCATAAGTGAGGATCCCACCGTACGTAATGAGATAAAGAATATAGGCTGTGATCATTGCGATAGCAGAATGACGTCCGCATCCCCAGATGGCCCAGGCCCGTTGCAGAACCGAAACTGTATTCTCGGCTCATCAGCAGGCCTAGCTTGCTGAAAGACGGAGAAATGATTACTACGGATAACCTCTGTCGGGAGAATGCCCATAAATACGATGAACCCCTCAAAACTCGTGCAGAACTTTTTTCAAACGTGAATTGTAAATTAAACCATGCCTGAACGAGAGGTTGAGATGAGTACCTTAGACGAGCCATGACTCAGGATTCCTAATACTTCTAGCGTATAGGCCGACTGTCCAATCAGGCTACTATAGCGACTTAGCAGATAGATGACTTTCACTGCAGACCATCGAGTACGCCAGATGTAATCCAACTTGTCAAGTTAAAAACGGGCCTTCAGGAACGGAGCAGTTTGCAAGAGCAATTGTGTACATACTTCTAAGGGGAAAGTGAGAAAAAAGTCATAGACGAGGACAGTCTGTCCTGCAACAGCGATGAATCTAGATTGGGTGAATAGAGATGTGGAACACACGATTGTTAGGACTGAGAAAAACTTACTGGAAACTTCTGAGGGCAATCAAAGACTGTTGGAAAGATTGCATCCTAGCGGGAGGGGCGGTCGTGCGGAACGATGGAAGGTCACACAGGCCCGGCGAAACTGAGGGTCGAAGAGTACGACAATAAACCCATACAGTCAATCGATGGTTTATATTAGAGGCTAATGCGGGTCAACTCTCGGCGTGTTTCATCCATTCTACTCAATCTCGGAGTTGCCCGATGAATTGAGTATCCCTGTTTGAGAAAAGACCCTTCAAGCTGTTTCGCCACTAAGTCTGACAGCCTGACGGCAAGAGTATATATGCGTATTTGCGCATACCTGTTCATCTTGGCAGGAAAATCCCTACTTTTGCATGGTGCCGGTACTATCCCTTACCCCCAGTTCGGCGTCACAAATTCGCACGAGATGTCACACTGACTCGCACAACTGAGGCCTTTCCGACGTACATATGTGCACGTGGCACGAAAAATCCTTATCAGGCTGGCTGGTAGGCAACCCCCGGTCACGCATCAAATTTAGCCATACAACCACCCCAACATTGCCCCACTTCATGAAATGAAATTAAAAGTGAATAGCCATACGGTGGAGCAGCGTGGAGCAGCCATGAGGCCAGGCTGAACTTGAGCTCTTTTACCCAAAAGCTTGACTGTAAAGATGGACTTCGAAGAGCAACTGGACCAGGATCAAATGGCCGCACCAACACAGGATTACCTCGCCACTGTCAAGGTGTTTCCATTAATACCCTACTTGAAATCAGATGTTACAGTCAGTTGTCTCCTCTCCGTTCTTTTCTTCAACCTGACTCGCTTTACAGAACTCCATCGGTTTGTTCAGACACCTGGTATGCAATATGTAGCAGCTAACTTCTTCTATATAGACACTCCGCTGAGTTGGGAGTGAGTTGTTGCCTCTATCAACAGCAAATTTTCGATAATGCCTTGCCATATAGACAGCTTACCGCCACTGATGTCAACTTTACTTTAGTACGACCTTTAGTGTTGAAGTATGCTCGACTCCAGAACATGGCAATCGTGTATGCTTGTATGGTCACTCGGTCTTATTTTCTGTCTCGGGCTATAACAGAGTTGGCCCACTCAAGTGTCTTGACATCCCGAGCTACGCTCTGTGAAATCCTAGCACTGAAACTTCTCAGCTATTTTGCCTCTAGCCAAATCCAGTTGGTCGCAGTCCTAACTACACTTTGGAATCCTTTGGCTGGTGCACCACTTGACGTGGTGGAAGACGTGAAAGAGGTGCTACATAGTGATGAAGCCCTTGAAAGTTCCCAGAACGCTATCGAGGTTGGTATATCTTTTTTCTTTCTCTTACCCTTCACGAAATCCCTATACAGATGGCAATAGCAACAAAAGCAAAGGCATTTCTCGCGTCTCCCATTGTACAAAGCGTCATTGATGATATCCATACTGGTCGTATCATCTTCACTGTCATGTCGAATAGGTCAGTTGTCGCCGACAACTATAAACAGCGCGCCATCGCAGTGTACGATGTCCGGAAAGCCCCTTTTCTTGACCATTACAGGTTAGACTTTCTTCTGGTCATTTGTTGTACTCACCCTCCATTTAGATTGAGGGTGCCCCGTTACTCAAATATCCTGCACTTTTTGAACATGACGATGCTTATATTGGTTTTCTTCCTGTGCTTGCAAAGTATGTTGATCCTTTCCGAGCTGATGCACGAGTTCAACATCCAGCAGCGCAGCACATCGAAACTGTATCTACATGGGAAGCGGTATTCCTTGTATTTGGCACTGGATTTGCATTGCAGGAATACACGGCTTCGCAGGAGTATGGCTGGCGCAGTGAGTGCTAGTGTCTACCTCTGCTTGATTCTCGAGCGTTCATGTTATTGTGGTGTCTGACAGTTTACACATCTAACGTGAGCATCCTGATCATCACTGACGTCACTAAGATGAATCTGCGCCCCCCTTGCATGGTAGGTATGGAATGTATTTGACACATGTTTTGTCCTGGTGTTCTTGGCATATGTTGGGCTTCGCTCAAAGGGTCTAATATATGATGAAGGTCTGGTATTCCTTGATGTTTTATGCTTAGTATTTCATCGTTTGCACAGCTGACACCTCAAGACTCGCGTTTGAATTGTTATCTTGTGGTGCATGTATTCTTATTCCACGGTATGTTTCTGTCATTGTGGCAGAAATTAGATCAAAATCATTCTAACGTACAACCTCTCTCAGCCTGGCTTTTTATGCAATTTCCAATAACGTCGTTGTCCTGTGAGTGCAGACCCTATGAAGTGGACCAAGTTGACCCGTTTTAGTGCGTTGCGGGTGATGATTTCTCAGTTCATGTTCTTCATGTGTATCGCTGCGGCGTGTTTTTCTGGTTTACTCTTCACGTTGTACAGCCTTGGTAGGTCACTCTGTTCATCATGATACTTGTGTACTAAACGAAGCAAGCATCGGATCGATGGCCTGTGAAAAGTATTGCTTGGCTGATGCTGGAGATTTGGTTCGGGAATAGTAACTTGAGCTTTCAGCAAGCCTCGAGCTTCCACCCTGTTCTAGGCCCCGTTCTCATGATCGCTTTTGCGGCATTGGCTAATACTCTGCTGTTTACCAGTATGCATTCTTCGCTGTTATTGAAAATGTCGTGCTATCTAATACCTCTCCCCCTAGTCCTCATCTCTATTCTCTCCAATACAGCGGCACGGATCGATGAAGTAGGTTTCCCTCATTTATTTTCGTGGATCACGCTCAATTGTTTTTATGGAAGAATTCCAATCAAGAGGTATGAATCATAGATTATATGACGATCATAACTTACTTTTGCACAGTATTTGTTCCAGCGTGCTATATGTACCATTGAAGGGTGAGAGATGACCTTGGCCCCAGAGAGAAATCTTGTAACTGATATCATCAGAGCGAAATCGGATGCTTTGTTTAGCTACCAGCCTCCATTCAATATCCTAGCGTTTTTGGTACTGAAATCGGCGAGCTATGTTCTGTCGCCCCGTGCGCTGCATACCATAAATGTTTTCTTGATAAAACTTACTGTGCGTGTACACTTTGCATATTCATTTGTCCGCTGATTTACTTTCTTCAGTCGTTCCCCATCCTGATTGTCATCGCAATCTATGAACGACAAATAGTCTCTGGTCGGAAGACCATGGACTCAAAGAAAGGCTCGAAACACGCTTTCTCGCGGCATTTGAAGAGATTGCCACTTTTTGAATACCTCGTGGGATCAAAGTCAACCAACCTGTACGATGTCATTTTTGAAGTCGAGGAATCCCGGGACTTTAACTTATTCCACGATGCCGACCATGGCGGAGGGGATTTTCAGTCCCCGTATTCTCTTTCAGTCTTCCCAGCAACTCCTGTGTCTCATTTGCCATCTGCTGGCCGTGCCACTTCGCTGCAGACACCTCGTAAGCGGAAAGTTAGCACTCTGGCCTCATTACAGGCGGTCTCTGGAAAGGCCAAGGTTTTGTCCTTGGACACGTCCACCCCCCTTTTAAAGTTATTTTCTCATTCAAGGCCGGCTACTGCTGCTGTAGACCACGACAACACGGAAAGAATGCAAACACTGCTGGATCAGTATCGGGACTTGCCGATCCGTCGTCTCCAGGACGAGATGAAGGAGATACAGGTACGCTATGGCATTAGCTGTTTAACCCCACCTATTCATTGTTTTGGAAGGATCGGCAACGGCGGATAGAGAATCTTCTGTTAACTTTGACGCGGAACGCTTAGAATGAGAACATCGATGGCCCTTGGCTGTTTCCAGTATTTAATACTTATATAAAATATAAAATTTCGAATCAAACTTTGTAGGAAGAATTTCCTCGTTCGAATCGGGGTAACTCAGCTTTTGGCCTTCTTGCAACAATTAAAAGGACAAATTTTCAGTAATCCTATAAACGTGATTGTTAAGAAAAAACTGAGAAGCATCCAATTAAAGGTGGTACTCCTGCCATTGAAAATAAACATTGCAAGTCACGTGTGGGGAGGGGAGTTGACGTGTCGTGAACTTGCACGCCATGACTTCCACTCCACCGCCCCATGGCAGCTTTTCCATTCCACCACCACTGCGCTTACCATCGACGACGACCTCGAGAAACCGCAGCTCAATAAGTTCTTCCTTCTCATTCGGTCCTCAGCCGATGTTGTCCTCGTTCGCAGCGGGCGATATGAGCACCTCCTCTATTCCGCGTCCCCTCTCTCTCGATCCAAATCGGTCTATGCTCACTAACTCGCCGCGTTCTTCTCCTCGACGCCATCGTAGGTTGAAAGAGAGCAACGGTCGCCATCCTCTTGCAAATGATACGATGGATGTCTTCCAAGACTTGGGGGTGGAACAAGATCTTGACGATGATGATGGCGATGATGGGGAATGGGGAATGGTGGACCGTATGCGTCTGTGGCGACACGATGCACTCATGCAACATTTGTACGAGACCGCAGCGTTCTGGGGGGATAAAGTCCTTTCTTGGACGAGTACGTCGTATCTTCGAATAACTTTCGCATCTCTCTCGTACTCACGAGGCATTGTAAAGACGATCCAAACGATGCCTTTTGGCTGGCTCAGACTTACTTCATGACCCACCAATACTCGCGTGCAGAGAGACTGTTAACACGTCCATTTCTCTCCAAACACCAGGCTGCAGAGCTTCCGCATCCAAACGGATTCGAGCGCTCGATAGCGGGTTCCTCCTCTGCATACCCTTTCTCCCTCAATAACAAGGGTAAAGGCAAGGAAACACAACCACAACCCGAGCCATCATCTCGTCTTCCCATGGGTCCTGCCGGACTGATCAAGCTACCGGAAGCCCTCCAGGAAAATGTTTCTAGACTGGTTGACATGAGTGTCGCGTGTCGTTATCTCGCAGCCCAATGCCAAGTAAGACAGGGTAACTGGTCAGATGCCCTTGAAATACTTGGCGAGGCAAATCCATTTCGCCACTCAGGTGTCAATGTCTATTGCTCTAGGTATATTATGGTGCTAACCCCAGACAGGTAAAAGTGGAGCGTCGGTTCCAAACATGGACGGTGGCATAAAGGTGAGTTGCCAGCAGTATCTTTGTGGATGTGCCCTCAAGTATTTAGGTCGAAGCATCGATGTGTCACCTAAGAGGCATTTTAATGCTCAAACTAAATCGCGGGGATCAGGCTAAGTTGTGTTTTATGGAGGCCTTGACGTTAGATGTGAAATGTTATGATGCATTCAACCAACTGATCAACGGAGAGATGATGACTCCAGAGGAAGGTCGGTGCATGGATTGACTTCTTCTACTAAGTATGTGCTAACACTTCCACAGAGTGGGAGTTCGTCCAAAGCCTTGCATATAAAGAGCAGACCAAAGAGGACGCGGATTTCATACAACTGATATACACATCTCGACTACGCAAATATAAACACGCTGAGGAGCATGCTCTCACACGGCGACGCCTTATGGATGATTTCAAGCTCTCAGATAATCCGGATGTCTTGTACAGTTTTGCAGACGCGTTGTTCACTCAGCTTCGCTGGGCAGATTGTTTTGTAATAACTAGCAGGTAAGTTCTCTCACAGAGAGTTGCTACGTCAATGTGTATGATCACCTTCAATACAGAATCTTGGACCTTGTTGCATTTCATGACGCCTCTATGCCACTGCACATTGCATGCATGTATCATCTATCATATCTGCACTCCAAGCTCTTCGTCTTGGCCCACGAACTTGTCAATAAGGAACCAGAAAATCCCATAAGTTGGTACGCTGTTGGCGTATATTATCTCAGCTTGAACAAGTGGTCGCAAGCACGACAGTACTTCAGGTTAGCACTCGTGGTGCATCTAGAATGTAGTGTTACTGATTGATGATAGTAAAACCTCGCTGATGGACCCACGCTTTGGGCCCGCTTGGATTGCCTTTGCCCATACCTTCGCACTAGAAGGCGAGCATGACCATGCAGTGACGGCATATTCTACGTGTGCACGCATGTTCGTGGGGTTCGTGCATATTCCAGCTTGTGCGGAACTTGTCAGTAATTCCAAACAGGTCTCATTTGCCCCTACTCTTTGTTGGCATAGAACAGATAGTACTTTCCAATCCTTCCCTTGCGGACGAGGCTTTGAATGCCGCAAACGCGACATGTGACAGCGACCCCTTGTTGATGAATGAACTGGGTGTCATGGCATTTACCCACGGAGAGTAAGTGACAGCTGTATCGGCAGTGGACCATGGCATGAACTGACAGGTTCAACTTGGGTAGTTTCCAACGCGCAGCTGATCTATTTCAGCGATCCCTTGACCTCGCTCAAGTCACGCAATCATCACAAAGGTCATGGACCACGACGTACCTGAACCTTGGGACATGTTACAGAAAGCTGAAGTAAGTTCTGGGCGCAGATTCTAGTGCCGTTCTCACGTTTGAAATAGAGATTACCAAAAGGCCAAGTCCAATTATAACCGAGTACTCGAGATAGAACCACGGCATCCTCAGGGGCTCGGTTTCCTCGGCATGGTCCACCACCATCTGGGGGACACAGACCAGGCCATTGTCAAGTACCATGAGGTAAGGTCAAATTCCGGGCATGATAACCAAAACCAACTGACGAGTTAGGCGCTGAGTATGGATCCGATCAATAGTCATCTCATTGAATTACTCAATCTTGCGCTGGAGTCGAATTCTGCTTGTGGTTCCTGGGAAAGGGTATATCCTGGAGGGATGGATGCGTTTAGGGATATGATGGTTTCGTTGAAAAACAAACTGCATCCAAGAAGGACCATTGGGTCTAACGACGATGCGTCTCGGTTAGAGGATCCGATGAATGTTAGCTGAACTTCTCAGTCTGGGATGGAACGCATTGTTTTAATGGAAGAAGACATGTCATATATTGGGTTGGAGCAAACATACCCACGGTGGGCTGTGTAGGTGCCCTAAGTGATCTGGGGTGTTCCCTGTTTACCGAAAGGAGACACTGTCGGACCGTCCACATGGCTGCCGAAATGCCGATACCTCGGTCTCCACATTATCTCTCACCTTCTTCCATACTTGTAACGCTCACAATCAATCTTACAGGAACGAGTGTCTTGTTTACGAAACCCCAGTCCTTTTTCATGTCCGTTGCACCCATCTCAGCAACATCGACTTCCGATGTTTTCATCTCTTCCTCCCACCTATGTCTACGTTGACTGAGTTAACTCACGGTCTAGAATTGTTGGTACACCGTTCCCCTGACTGGGACTCCTTGGTTTGCTCGACCCCTTAAAGTTTCTCGGGCGGTCGCCTATTAACTTTTGCCGCAGGACACCATTCTTCATACCCTGCTCGTTTCTCCGACCATCCCGGAGAAAACGCTTGACATATGTCGACACACCTGTAGTCAGCTTTTGTCTGACGACAGTTGGTTGACGGCCGTGATCGATCCGCTTAGTTGCCGCCGTCTCTTCAGCGTTTTGGTAAACGTTGGGAACCTCATGCACAGGATCGACAACACCATTTCTGCCACGACGCAATGCTACGTGCACGCAATCGAGGTTGTCATACAAAAACCAGGGCTATGCCATTCCCCAAAAGCTAATAAGGTCTCCTTTCGCGATGTAATTGTCTCGGCCTGGGCGACTGCATTGACTTTATCCCTTTTCCATGCCTCATCCATCCCTTCCTCTGCAGCGCACGCTTTAGTGTTTACTGGTCCAGGAAATATACTCAGCCGCATCGGGGATCCTAACTTCGACATCCTTCAGGCAGTCCACGACGCTGGCGATGACTTGATACGACTACTCATCAACCCGACAACGGGTAATTTGCCAAGCATCATCCTGTTTCCTGAACAGATACAAAGACTGTCAGCTTTCATGTTCTCGCAGAATAGTTGTTTACCGGAAGTCCAAGCTACTCAAGCTCGTTCCTCTGTCGGACAACACTGCCAAGAGAGTAGGATGGCAATATCGTCTGTTCTCCTATGTCTTGCTCGCAGGTTCCAAACTTCTGATCCCATTGAATTCTTCAATATATCCGACAAACCATTTTGCACGGTTGAAGCACTTTCGCTCATCATGCATTATCTCGCGGCATCGCTCCTTCCCAATGCCTCGGTGTTGAACGATATTGGTGTTCTTTTGTGCGGCTTCGGATCAGGAGAAATGGTTGCTAGTATGCAGGGCGAACAAACTACCGCTCGTGATGTTGCACGGCTATACTACGAAAAAGGTTTGCAACTAGATCCATCTCACCCTCACTTGCTATCAAATCTTGGGTCTCTGATGAAGGATGCCGGACACATGACTCAGGCGATTGGGTGCGTCTTCCGAGTTTCGATAGTTATAAGTATACATTCCACTAATACGACCTTCATCGCTGAAGAATCTTCAATCGTGCTCTGGCGTGCCACCCTGAGCTTGATATAGCCTTAGTTAACATGGCCAATACATTGAGGGACACAGTAAGTTCCCTAGTTAGCTTTGGAAGTCATTTTGAAATTATTTTTTACAGGGTCGGTCCGCTGAGGCAATTCCATACTACCAGCGAGCAATTACAGTGAATCCCGACTTCACGGATGCCTATTGTGGACTCTCGCAAGCAATGAATGCGGTTTGTTGTTGGAATGGACGAAGTAAGTTCAAGCATAGCTATCAAATTCAAAATAACCAAGTTTCGTCAGCTACCTGGATGCAAAAAGCAATAGAATTTTGTGAGAAACAACTCTCAGATGTGCATGATCAAACACCTGGCTTGTTTATCACTCGCTCCCTTGATGATTGGATGGCACTAGTCCGGAGCGCTCGGTCGGAACAGCTTTCCTTCCTTGAAGAGAATGTGTGGAAAGCACGGTTTAATCATTTCCTTCAAGATGTCACCACTCGGCAATCCTGGTCTTGTGGAGAGGCCAGCTTTTTGATACGACTGATAGAATGGTACAAGACACGGATTCAACATTTGCTATACATCGAGACCCACGGCCAAGTTTATCAATCTGAACACGAAAACGCGGCACATACCTGCGAAAACACGACAATCCCAGGTTCTAGTCTCCTTTCGACTGTCAAAAACTCCAGGTTGCCATTAATCCTACCCTTCCACACGGTTAGTCCCTCAACTCGTTCAGTGAGGTATTCTTGCAATGAACCTTCGCAGTTCACACTTCCGCTGACGGCTCGAACCATTCGATTAATCGCGCACAGAAATGGACTTCATACCTCCTTCACAGCATTTACCCAGTTCGGTAAGAATTTGTCTGTGCATCCGATACCTCGCCCACCACTTCATGGTCGAATCAATGTTGGTTATGTGTCAAGCGATTTCACGTAAGCATTTTTCGCACTCAAATTCCCCGAAATAACAGTCTGGCGGTAGTGACCATCCATTGACACATCTCATGAAATCCGTTTTCGCATTCCACGACAAGAAACGATTCAACGTTTTTCTTTACGCTACAAGCCCTACCGATGGATCCTCTTTCCGACAGTATTACGAACGTCAAGACGGTTTCCATTTCAAAGATGTCTCCTCCTGGTCAGTTCGTGATATAACAGAGAGTATCACGCAAGACCGGATTCACATTCGTGCGTGACTTCCGTAACATTCCTAAGCATGTCCATACGATTTATTTGTAGTTGTAAATCTCGGAGGTTACACCAAAGGCTCGAGAAATGAGATATTTGCTGCAAGGCCATCTCCCGTTCAAGTATCTTTGATGGGGTTCGCAGGCACGCTGGCAGCAGGTTTGTCATTATTTTCCTCGTTCGATGACAAGGTGTTAATACGTCTACAGGATGGTGCGATTACCTCGTGTGCGACCCAATCGTATGCCCCCCAGATCTATTTGTTCAGGTTTTTTGTGCTCGTGGACGATCCCCCAGCGCTAGCTCATGTAATGCAAATATTACCCCTGACATTGGTGTCCCGATCAACGAAGGGAGCGATCCGGCCACTCAAAACAATGACTGGATGTAGTGCGTGATCAATATATTTGACACATAACGAATCTGATTATTCCAATTTAGTACCGAATGCCCAATTTATATGCCGGTAATACAGAGCTCGGATCTTTCTCCTCAGTGCTAACGCGTGACGCAGCACACCTACTTTGTAACGGACCATAAACAGTCGTATAATTTTCACAATTCGATTGGGGTGCCGTCGACTAGCTGGGCTAATGAGCTGCGACACCGTGACCAGCTCAGAGCAACAATATTCCCTGGCTTACCGGAGTGGGTCATTGTCTTGATGTCTGCCGCATATAAGGCCCTAATATTGCACAGGGATGTTATTATATTCGCCAACTTTAACCAGGTACTGTAATCTGCTGACTGATCTTGATACTCGTTGAAATTGATAAATCAACGTTTAGCTCTACAAGATCGACCCTGTGAGTCGAGTCACTTTCTGAGTAAGTCAGCTAATGGGCCACTCTAGATCATATTCTGGACGTGGTTACGTATCCTCGCTCGGGTTCCACGTAGCATACTTTGGTTACTTCGTTTCCCTGCGGCTGGGGAATCCAACCTCTTGCAGGTGGCTATTGCGTGGGCGGGGCCCGAAGTTGCGTCTCGGATCAAGTTTACAGACATTGCGCCCAAGGAGACACATATTGCTCGATGTTGTGTAGCGGACTTGTTTCTAGACACTGCCGAGGTTAGTTTCTGTCTCTCTCCTCCAATTGTAACTTTCTCAAGAGGTTCGTCCGCTCGGTACTCCACAGTGTAGTGCCCACACTATTGCTGCTGAGTATGTATTTTGCCGCGTTCGAAACCACGTCTAATGACATGTACAGCGTGCTTTGGTCAGGCACTCCGATCATAGCGTGTCTATGGTCGAGTCACAGACATAAAATGGCGTCCCGTGTGTCGGCCAGTCTCGCATATGCCACTGGACTGGGGAAGTACATGGTGGTTCATAATAGAGAAGAATATGAAGAGCGTGCCGTTGTGCTTGCCTCCTCCTGTTGGTCATCCAATACCGAACTGGGTTCTTTTGGACTGAACAAAAGGGGAGAGGGGGAACTCGCTCCAGAGAAAACGGAACTCTTGCATCTTCGCCGCTGCCTTTTCCTTGCTCGCGAAACCATACCACTTTTCGATACACGACGATGGGTCAAGAATCTGGAAAAGGGCTACGTAGCTGCGTGGAGACGATGGGTAGACGGATCGCAGTTTCGAGTGGGATACAATAACGAGGGTGCCATTGTTGTCAAGGACGACGATGAATGTAATCCGCTCACTTAGGTTACAATTCTGGCATATTTTCTTTAGCGCTCTGATGTCTATCTATTTCGTTTGATCTCTTTCGATCCATAAAGCAGGGAATAACAGACTATGAAGGTTAGTATTTACTTAAAGAGCTCTGCTACGATACTCCATGCCACTTCGGGTTCTCCCTCGAAAAGCTGTTTGTGCCTTGAAGGCTTCCCACCCGATGCATCCAGACCTGCCAGCTGAGCATCAAGTTCGGTGATGCGCTCCGCGAGCCTAGATGAGGAAACACTGCTTGATGTATTGTCATAACTTGCAACAATCAGGAGTCGCCGCGGGATTTGGCTTCCACAAATCCGAAGAATATCATAGAATTCTTTAAGATGCTTCGAGATAGGTTCAAGCCTCGGTTCAGTCTCTAGTCGGTGCACATAGACCACACCAACATGCTCAGGTCGAGGTTCGTACCTGTCAAGCTATCGGCTTTGCATGGTAGAAAAGAGTAATAAAGACAACTCTTACTTTGTATTTTTCAGCCATTTCTGGAACTCCTCTCGTGCGTCAGGGTGGTCGCATCCAGTGAGGAAAGAAGGAGTGTCAACGAATACGATATTCTTTACCCCTTCGTTCTGTGGAAGCTCCTTCTTGGCCTCCTCCGTCAGTTCACAACGAATAGCCTGGACCTCATCAGTTGCAGGGTGGTTTTTCCTGCTAGTTTTGACCAGATCACTTCTCGTTGCTTCCTTTGTGAACTATTGAAGTAGAGCTGAGACGAAACAGGGGGTGGATGTTACTTTCACTTACCCAACTCTTCCCGGATCCCGTAGGTCCTACCACGCTGTTCGGAGACACGTTGTCAATGTATAATCACAATATTAGAACGCTTCAAGAACTTACAACACCACGACATCTTCTCCAGATATTTGTAGGGTAAGTTTGGGGGGGCTTCGCCGGACCACACTCATAAAAAGAGAAACTAGACGGGTCGCTGGATTCTTCATCGAGCGATGATATATCGGCTCGGAGATGATCCAGTAAGGTAAAGGAGAGAATCCGCTATGAAGGACCCTGAGCTGGACAAAATGGTGATATCAGACTCGAAGATCTGGAGATCAGATGTCTAAGTCGTTGCGTGCACGGTAATGACGGTGCAACTGAGGTGCTAGTGTGCCCGGGCCCGCCGCTGCCTCCTTCTCGTTTGGTAAAACCAACGTTTAAATAGATAGCGGTCACCGGACCGATCACCAGACTGTGACCCGCTTCGCAGAATGGTCTTTTTGAAGTTGTGCGTGGTTCGCCGCCGCCGGATTTGCTCTGTGTAAAACTTCCAGAGTCTAGAGATCGTGCAACGCGAGGGCGAATCCAGTCTTTCCATAGAAACGTGGCAGATCAAGCGATATAACGCAGGAGATAGGGAGAGACTCGGAGAGATCACACGGCTGGCGGGCGAGGTGGCGTTTATTTTTCTCGCTTATAGCTGACGGATATGCGTCAGGACTTTTTGAAACATCTCGAATCGAATGGTATCTCCTCCGGCGCCAAACCATAGACCCGCACAGACCCTCCTTTCTCCGAGAAACCATGTTCCTTGTGCGAGGTGTCAACGATGCTGTGTACCTCATGTTGCGCCGTCATCTGCTTGAGTAGGGATTGTCCCGCGTCCCTGCTTATCCATTCCCGTTACTATGCTCCCGCTATCCATACGTGCTCGCGAACTGGCGTGGTGCCTGGGCCGACGCAAAGAGACTCTGGACTAAACCCCAAGCCACACCATACGAATCACTGTTCGAGCCTGAGAGCACCCACTCAAGCCTATCGTGTGCCTCGTCTGTGATGGATATCAAGCTGTGCCAGAATACTGCACAAAACACTGTTTGGTCGAAATAAGGAAACGTCAAAAATCAGAGAATTCGCCAATCTTGCTCCGGGATGTCGTGTGCGTGTGAATATAGCTGGCTCTGCGACAGCTGCAAAGAGTCAGGCAGTTGTAGTGCGGGTACATCCAGTTTTGTGCCGAGTGCGGTCGGACAACGTTATGCGACGAGTGTGTGGAAGAAGAACGGAGCTCGTTTACGGGGCTAGAGGGGTCAGGGGTTCAGGAGGTGGAGCATGTGGACAGGTGTCAGACCAATTCCTGCTCGCAGAAGTACTGTCAGAAGTGCCTAGAAGAGCGGATATGCGCAGGTCGTGACCAAACACATTGCAATGCATGGTGCATGTAGCACTTCGAGTGCGGGTTCTGCGGCCGCTCAAGCAATTTTTGTCAGGAATGCCTGGAGGAGCGGGCATGTGTGCGTTGAGGCAAGAGGCAGTGCATTTCATGTAGCACGCCGTTCAAGATGTGCATCGAGTGCTGGGGGAGCATGGGGAGCCTGAGCCCACTGTTCAACAACTAGTAACGGGATGGTGGTTGCCAAGGATTAAGTCCCTTGATTTCTTGAATGTAAACTTAAGGAAATCGTGTACTCACGTACGTCGTTTCGCCTGCACGTGTCGTCGTCGTGGCGATTCGGCTAAGTATTCGACATCGTGTTATCGTTCTTGTCAGTTATGACGCGATGCAAGGTCGACCCACAAATGACGAAAGTGCTAGTAGAGCCTAGAAGACGGTCCGAGTCTAAGAAAGCGTGGAAGAAGTTACAATCAGAATATCAGCAACTTGAACGTTTTGAGCAAAGGAATAGAATACTCGCATGGAGAAACGACGAATCGCTTGCGCATTCTGGCTGATCCCATCAATACGGTATACGGAGACCAGGAGCCTGAGGAAAGTGATAAATTATAATAAAAATTAAGCTGCGAACGCCAAGACCTGCCATTTCTCTGCACTTGATTCATTGTGCAGAACGAAATGTCAGCCACTGAGGACTTTAACTCACTGGCCCCCTTGTTTATGATGTTGATTTGAACAACCAACGAACCGTTGTATAAAAACGAAAAGGGGCAAGTGGCGGTGTCATAGTCTGAAGTCGTTGCTAACATAGTCACTCACGGCGCCCACGCAGAGCATGCGTTTCCGTGCTTGGTCGAATTCGCTGATCATGATCATCCCCATGCAGAACTTGCGTTTCCGTGCTTGGTCGAACTCGCTGATCAGCAAGCTGGTTGTGACTCGAACAACACTCCTTCAGGCATTTTCATCAAAAATCGAAAGGCAAGGATGCTGTACTCCATGGGGACAAAGTAGCACTCCCGATCAAAGTACTCTTGTATCAGGATGTGATGCAAATCCAACGGGTTGTCATCGACCTGCAAACAGAAACCATGCAATGCGAGGGCCAATCCAGTCTTCCCATGGAGACACAGCAGGTCGAGAAGAGCTCAAGTCATATCTACAGAAGTCGTTGAAGAGACTGGAGGGGATATGTAAATTAATGGGCTCGCAAGCCAAAACACACTCCTCCGCATGGCAGGTGAGGCAGTATTTGTTTTGCTATTGTGTCACTCAACGAATTTGTGTCAGTACTTTTTGTTGAAGCACCTCGAATCGAATGGTATTTCCTCTGCCAAACCCCAAGTTTGCACCGATCCTCCTTTCTTCGAGAAGTCATGTCCATCATGCGAGGTATTGACGACGCTGTGTACTTCGTGTCACGCCTTTCTTTGCTTGAATTGGGATTGTCCCGTGTCCCGGCTCATCCCATTCCAGTCGTGCTCCCGCTATACCTATTATGCCATGTGTTTGCCTTGTTTACAGAACGCACACAGACGACCCCGCCTCTTAGCCAATGTCCGAAAAATTCGATCTCTGGTTTTGTCGTGACGATCTGATGTGGTGCCAGGGCCGACCCAAAGATACTGATACTCCGGAGCAGAGTCCGAGCAGTGCTCGAGTGCACCCGCCCAAGCCCATCGCGTGTGTTTACTGCGACTTAGGTCAATCCTCATCGAGATGCTTTAATGGACGTTGTTGGTCGAAAGGAGGAGCCACCAAACATCCAAGGGTCTGCCAATCGTGCTCCCCTGCAGGTGGGGTCTCGTGCGTGTGCGAGGACCATTGGATCTGCGATGACTGCAAGGAGCCACCGATGGAGTGTTTCAAGCAGTGCCCGCAATGCAAGCGGGCATATTGCTTCTTCGATCGCGGGTGTATTCCATTCTGCCAGGAGTGCGGTCAGACCGCGCTGTGCGACGACTGTGCGGAAGAAGATTGGAGTGAGTTCGCGGGACTGGACAGGCCGGAGGCTCGGGGAGTGAAGCTTGTGAGCACTTGTCGGGCTTATTCCTGCTCGAACAAGTTTTGCAAGGAGTGTCGGAAGTAGCAGAAATGCCCAAATTGCAGGAAGTGGCTGTGCATTTCATGTATGCTGTTCAAGGTGTGCATCAAGTGTATATATCTCCCAGGCCAGATTTGTGGGTGGGATAGCTTGGGGGACGCACTGTTCCACTACGTGGATGTTGCCAAGGATAGCGCTAATTAGGTCCTTTGATTGTGATGTGTAAGTTCGTTCGCGCACGCATCATAAGACCGGTCTCTGTTTGCTGGATAACGACAACTCGCTAGATTTGCACCGCGAGATACATCCCAGCGGCACAAAAGGGAGTGAGGCTCTGTCTTTTGTTGCACGAAAAAGACAGGATAAATGAGAACCTCTCATTCACTATACTTGGCAGATTTGCATCAAGATGTTTCCTCCGCCCAGTCACAAGTCTACCCTACTATCTATAGTCTGTTAGATGAGAACTCCGAGAGTCATAAAAACGCAAGTCCGAGCGGCGACCCGTTGATCCACCTAGCATATGTGAAACCTGAAGGTAATGATGCATTCCGCCGGGAAGCCGCCCAAAAATCATGTAGATTTTTCTCGCGATCAACCATCTTTACATGTGGCCGTTCACCCCATGACTCGATCGGTTCCCCCTCTGGGAACTTCCTCATTTACGCGCACCTTTCCTTTGCACTGATCATGGTGTGTCCGATGGCTTCCACGAACTTAGGTCGTCTAAATGCCATCGAGATCAAGTCGCCCATCGATCTCTATCGAAATCCATCGACCACGTCCTAGCACATCCCCCTCTCAAGCTGAACTATGTGGAATCACAAGATGATACACCATGCGCTAGGGACTCGCCAGCGACGACCACGAGAGAAAGGTATGATTCCTCGGAACTAATATGATATATCGATGTATAGTAGCAATCAAGAAGGGGAAAGGACTCAACAACGGCGAGAAGAGTTCGTAACATAAGACCGTAGAAGGCGGACAAGAAAGAAAGAAAGCGTGTAGATCGTGCGTGGCTAATGCCAAGAGTGGCTTGAGTGCTGATGCTAACGAGGCCAATAAAGGACACTCACGTTGTTTAGGCCGACGCACTGAGCCCCAACGCACGCGCTCCTGCACCAACCGCACCATCCCATCCGCGGAACCGCTCACTCGTCGTGCTATATCCCACATCGTCCTCAAAGCCTGGGAGCTCATCCTCGACGTCCCACGCGCCAACAGCACGCCGCGTGCGTGCCCACACAGTGATGAACAGCACTCGCTTCAATTTCGGGTTCAAGAAGAACCAGTGCGACGACCAGAGGAGTGCCCCGTCTCTGCGCTTCATGCGGACGTGGGGAAAGTCTGAGCACAGCGGAGAGTCGTCGTTGCTGCTGACGCTGCTCGAGTTTCGGAAGAGTATGCTAGGCCGTCGATCACTGGTGTCGGCGGTGTGGTGTCGAGGGGAGGTATCGACGTCGTACTCGTCAAACTCGAAGGTAGCCTCTTCGTCGATGTCGTCTGAAGAGTATTCGTCGCCAACTGAGGCGACGTCGTCCTCGTCGTCGGAGTAGTCATTGGCGTGAGGGTCGGAATCGATGTCGGGGGAGTAGGAGAACACCTGACAGTCGTTGAGTCCGACGACGTCATCCAATATGCGGTAGAGGGTGGGGTGGGTACCCGACTGTATTTTTGGCGGGGCATATGGGCTGGATAGAGACTGTGAGAGGGGGAAAGATGAAGAGGAGGTTGGGACTGAGGAGGGGAAGAAGTTGGGGGATGTGGGGGGGTATGCGGAATAGGACCGGGGTGCCCTGACGCCGCCTCTGTGGGGAGAGAGCAGGGTGGTGCTGAGGGAGTTGAGGACGGAGGCGCCGCTCTTCTCCTTGTGAAAGTGGGCGGGACGGACGTCGGAGAACTCGTGGTCTGGAAAGGCGATGTTGAGGGTGGCAATGAGGAGGTAGAGGGTCTTTCGGGAAGAATGCTTGTCGATGGGGCCGAACGGTGTTTCCTCGGGCTCGCGGTCGAGCCAGGAGGGGAGAGGGGGAGAATGGGAGAGCTCGTCGTTGTAGGCGTGTTCGAGGGATTTGAAGAGTTTCTTGTCGCGTTTGATGTTCTTGCAGCTGTAAGCTTCGATTCTGGTGTGCACCGAGCACTCTGGACCCTCGTGAGTGAGGGCCTGGGCGAGGCGGGTGAGCTCAGGGAATTCTATGTACTTCATCCTGGACGTCAAGGTCGGAGTGGCGTAAATGATCCCGAGCGTTGCATCGCATTGCTCACCGACGTCGTCGGGAACAATGATCACACGTGCGATCAGGCTCACACAAGCGGAGAAAGGTCGGTAAGAATTCGGTGTGATACATGCACTACAGGGCATTTTCCATCGCAATCAGCTGCTCAAGCGTCTCAAAGTACGGGCCGCTCAATCGCTGGGCAGTGGCAGATTGAAGGGGACACCTGACGACGGGCTTCCCATAGCCCCAATGTTTGGAGGCCAAGGCCTTGAGTGCACCAATGCCACCGACCTTCTTGGTGGCATAGTCACCCTGACCCAACAATGCCTGCAACTTCATGGCTTCGTTGATGTTTCCATCCAGGTAGAGGTTGTAGAGCTTGGTGTGTAGTTTGGGGACGAGGTTGGGAAGTGCTGCGATGGCACCTGCACTTCCAGACAACAGGCCTTGGAGGAGGACCTCTGATACGCCTGCGAGGGTGGCAAACTCGGAGGAGGGTTTAGCAGAGGTGAGACGATGAAGTTTGCCGATGCTGCCGCAGGAGAGCTTTGTCCCGACGATGTTTGGGTGGTCGGACAGCTCCAGGATGATGTCTGATTCGAGGTTGAGGCCGGCTGTAACGGTGGGGAAGTTGTAGACGAGGTAGGGAATGGGTGAGTGGGTGGCGACCTGGAGTCGCACTCGAGATTAGGCTGGGACGAGGGGGAGCAGAAGGGAAGCACGTACGTCGCGGTGGAACGCGAGGATGCTGTCCCTGGTCATCTCGGCAGGCCAGACGGAGGGGGTCAGGACGAGGACGTAGCCCGCGCCGGCCTCTTTGGCGTCGACACAGAGCTTCTTGGACTCCCTGGCAGACGGGGCACCGCAGCCAGCGATGATGACGACATGCTGGAAGCCGTTCTCGTCGAGGGTCTGGCGGGTGATGGCAACGGCGTGCTTGCGCTCGTCGTGCGAGAGGTGCTGTGCCTCGCCGTTGCTTCCTTGCACGACGATGCCGGTGACACCGCCCTGGAGAGTGTGAGGGATGGATGTAGATTGGAGCGATGACCGTACACACCTGTGCGAGACGGAGGACGTGCGCCTTTATGGCGGGGACGTCAAAGTCCTCGTTATCGTCGAAAAAGAGAACTGCGGGTACGTAGATACCTGGTGGAGGAGGAGCAGACATTTGTGTGATTCTGTGTGATCATGATCGTTTTATACTTACCTCGAGGAGGGATATAGATACCTGGTGGAGGATATACTTACCTCTCTTACTCACACACAACAAATGCCCGGCCTCGTTCTGGCCAGAAGATCTCGACTGCTCGTCCGTCGAATTCATGTTCGCGCCATTTCCTTCGCTTCTGTTCCGAGATTCGTAGCACGCGCATTTCGTGTCCCCATCGCCGGCGTCACCATCGGCGCAGGTGGTTTCGGGTACGCCAACTACAAGTTCGAAGGTCTCCAGCCTTTCTCTTCTCCCCGACCGCTTCTTACACCCACACAGAGTTACGCAAACAGACAACCGGCTGGCTCTCCTCCGTGCAAGAGGCCGCCACTGACTTTGTCGAGTCCGTCTCTGACCGCGTGTCTGGTTTCGAGACACCGCAGTTCCTCAGCGATCTCTTCTCCTCACATCGTTCATCCTCACAAGACTCTGACAGCCCCCGCAACAGATCTCCAGAGGAAAATGCTGCCATCGCCGCCCTCGTCGCCGCCACTCTCTCCGCCCCCTCCGACGGCAGCGACACCACTTTCGACCCAAGGCAAAACGGTCTCATGCATCTCACAAAGAAGCTCATCGAAATACGCACGATGCTCCTAAGCATCGACCAGAGCGACAGTCTCAAGCTCCCTAGCATTGTCGTCGTCGGCAGCCAGAGCTCCGGAAAAAGCTCCGTTCTCGAGGCCATCGTCGGTCACGAGTTCCTCCCAAAGTAAGTCTTCATTCCCTCCTCTATCACCCCCCCTCACCACCCTCCACCAGGGGCAACAACATGGTCACCAGGCGTCCAATCGAACTCACCCTCATACATACTCCCCCCGGTTCCAACGCCAACCTCCCACAAGAATACGGCGAGTTTCCCGCCCTCGGCCTCGGTAAAATCACCGACTTTTCTCAAATTCAGAAAACCCTTACCGACCTCAACCTTGCCGTGCCTTCCGACGACGCCGTTTCTAACGATCCCATCGACCTCCGCATATATAGCCCTCATGTCCCAGACCTCACCCTCATTGACCTCCCCGGCTACATCCAAATCGCCTCCATGGACCAGCCAGACTCCCTCAAAGACAAGATCGCAGGTCTTTGCGACAAGTACATTCGTGAACCCAACATCATCCTCGCCGTTTGTGCCGCAGACGTCGACCTCGCAAACTCCCCCGCTCTTCGCGCAAGCCGCAAGGTCGATCCCTTGGGTTTGCGCACCATCGGCGTAGTCACAAAGATGGACCTCGTCCCTCCAGAGCAGGGTGTCCGCATCCTCGAGGGTAACCGTTATCCTCTCCACCTCGGTTACGTTGGTGTCATCGCCAAATCTGCTGGAAAGAAGCCCGCCTCTCGCTCCAATGGCGCTCTCGTCAATCCAAATGAAGAAGAATATTTCACTAGCCATAGGGAACACTTTGGCGTCTCCTCTTCCTTGATGGTGGGCACCGACACCCTCCGTCGCCGTCTCATGGAAGTCCTCGAATCCAGCATGGCTTCCTCCCTCCACGGTATCACAAACGCCGTCCAGCTTGAGCTCGAGGAAGCTACCTATCAGTTCAAGGTTCAATACAACGACAGGCGTATATCTGCAGAGTCCTACGTCGCCGAAACAGTGGACACCCTCAAAGCACGCTTCAAGGACCTCTCCTCGCAGTTCCGCAAGCCCGAAGTACGCACCAAGCTCAAGGCCATGCTGGATGAGAAAGTCATGGATGTGCTCGAGCAACTGTATTGGCTCGACAAGCGTGCGCCGGAACTGGGCACCCTCGGGGCCGATCCCAAACTCAAGCCCGGCGACCTCGACGCCTACTGGCGGCACAAGCTTGAGGCCGCCTCCTCACTCCTCACCAAATCGGGCGTCGGGCGCGATTCCACGCTTCTCGTCGCGGATGGTCTGCGAGCTCTCATCGACTCGATCGCTGTCGGAGAGCCGTTCAACCACCATCCCCGTGCAGCGGAACGACTCGTGCAGTTCTCCCACATGATTTTGAGGGACCGGATCGGGTTGACGTCTGACCAGGTGGAGAACTGCATCAAGCCGTACAAGTACGAGGTGGACGTGGACGGGCGGGAGTGGGAGCAGGGGCGCGGGCGCGCTGTGGACTTGTTCGAGAAGGAGGTCGTGATGTGTGAGGCCAAGCTCAAGGAGATCAGAAAAAAGGTCGGGGGAAGTAGACGGCTGAACGGATTGGTGGGGTACGTGAAGGAGCTAGAGGAGCGGGCACAGGAGAGGAAGAACAAGCGGTTTGCTGGAGAGGATCAAGGACCCGTCGAAGAGGAACCAGAGTCGTACCGATACCCTCCTGTACAGATTTTGGACGGTGCGACCTTCATTGGATTCTCCGTGAGATTCACACACTGACATTGGCGCACAGCACGGCATGCGATCATGTACGGCGATAGGTTGTCCATATTGAAGCTTCGTCTGGCGGCACTCAAGTCGAAGCGGTGTAAAGGAGGACCCGAGAACGACGTGTTATGTCCCGAAGTCTTCCTCAACGTTGTCGCGGACAAATTGGCTTACACGTCGACGATGTTTATCAACATTGAGCTCCTCGACCATTTCTTTTACCAGGTAAATATTTCTTTCGTGTCTTGGAAGTTTGTCTTACTGAACTGGCTGACAGTTCCCGCGGGAGATTGACTCGCGCCTGATCTACGACTTGGACCGTAGCGAGATCATCCAGTTTTCCCGGGAGAACCCGACGATACGGCGTCACCTAGAACTTCAGGAGCGGAAAGATAAGCTCGAAGAGGTGAATAACCCCTTCCGGATGTCGCTCACTGCGTATGCTAACACGGGACCTCAGGTGATGAAGCAACTCAACAGCCTTTCGACGCTCCGATCGGATTCGCAGCCTAGCCCGAGACGTCATCGTGGACTGTTTGGGGGCATGTTTTGATCTGGCTCGTTCTTTGTGTCAATGCACCACACTCGTTTTTACGATTATCCCCATACATGAAAGATTATTGGATAATGAGATATGATCGTCACTCTTGGATAACATAAGTGTGGCAAACGACCGACATCAGAGCTTGGCCTTGGCCTTGGTCTTGCCCCTGGCGGTCTATTGGCAGTCAGCATCGGATGGGACCCACTGGGGCCAAGTAGAAACGCACCTCCAGTATAGGACCAAGTTTTGTCGCCAGCATGACGTTGCCTTTGGTCTTGAGCTTTCCCGTCATGAACGCCTTTTGACCGTCGAGCTGTTCCGAAGTAAGAAAGAGGTGATACATAATTTAAAAAAAAATACGACTCACCTTTCCGCTCGAGAGCTGCTCGAACGTGTCGTCGCTCATCAGGAGCGTCACGCCCGCCTTTGCGGGCGTACGTACAGGTCCTCGGTATATCGACCCTTGTTGCTTGAGGTCGATCGTCCACACCGCCTCTTCCTTCTTGGCGTTAGAGATGCGTAGTTCGAAGATGGCGCCTGTCTGTGTCACCAGAAAAGTTGTTCAACGGCGCGTGCACGTGAACGGAAGGACGACGGCTTACCTTCTTGATTTGGGCTGCACGCTCGGTGTCGGAAAAGTCGTTAAAGACGGCGCTGAGGTCCGTGATGATACCGGAGGCCTGGACGTGACTAACATTTTAGTTGCGGACTTGGTGCTAAAGACGAAAAATACATACCTTGAAGCCGTCTACTTTGAGGTCGGACATGACGTGCGTGAAAATGGAACTATGTAATAAATAAGACTTCTCTCTTATTTGAACTCGCGAGGACGAACGCACATGATATTAGCCGTCGGACAATACACTACACTCATACGCTCTAGATTTTCACGTGCCAGCCCTCCGAGTCTGCAGCATCGAACTGTACCCTCCGTCTCTGTCCACATAGTACAGACGGGTTTCTGGGGCTGTCGATATACTAATCTGCGCCGCGCAACTGACCCACCTCAGGGGAGCACGATTGGCAGATTATAGGCTAGGTTTTAAACATTTCCCTTCCAACAATCTGCATTGGAGCACATGTATGTACTTAGACGCTAAGCATCTCAAGTTCACGTGCAAGTACTTGATCTACATTAGATCCATTAAAGTTCAATCCTGATCGAGGTCTGACTCGTAGCAAGGGGCACAAAACTCGTAACCCTTGCATGAATCGCAAAATATCTTGGAACAACTATCGCAATACTGCACCCCTATGTATTCCTTGCAATGATAGATATGGCACGACTTGCACGACCTCTCTTCGGCAGACGACGAAGATCCACTCAGGCTGCAATGGATCCTGTAGCATTCCGACTGAGCGCCGCGGCATCCAGTCAGTGAGTGTGAGCTCTGCCACTCTAGGCACTCCTCACAAAACTTGTTCTGGCAAGGTTTATCCGGCATGCATCCAGCACTACTGTTCGAGCCTCTGGCCCATCCAGCTCCGTAAATAAACCCTGTTCTTCTTCCGCACAGTCGTCACACGGCGCTATCCGACAGCAATCGTGGCAGAATCCGATGTACTTGCACCCTTTGACACAATACAATCGCTTGCATCGTGGGCACTGCTTGACATCATTTGGTATTGGTAACTCCTTGCAGTTGTCACAGATCCAAAACCTTTTGCATGCGCACGAAGCACCACCTTCAGGGGTGCATGATTGGCAAATTCTGGAACGATTAACATTCCCTTTCAACTTCGACCAACAACTTGGATTGGAACATTTTGACACGACTTCACCAAAGATGCAGTAAGAACACACGATAGGCTTGGGTGGGTGCTCCCTAACACTGTTTAATATTTCATTTATGGTGTTGCTTTGAACCTGGTTAGGAGTCACTTTGGGTCGGCCCAGGCACCATGTCAGATCATCATTACAGAACCAGACATTGCATTCGGGACACTCGCCGAGAGGCGGCGGAATGTCCCGTGTGTTCTGTAAGCAAGGTATGCACATAGCATGATAGGTGTGGTGAAAGCATGACTGGAATGGAATTAGGCGAGAAACGGGACAATCCTCACTCAGGCAAATGACGGCGTGACAAGAGGCGCACAGCGTAGTATACGCGTCGCATGACGGACAGGGCTTCTCAAATGGAGAATTGGTGGAGACCTGTGACTCGACGAAGGAAATACCATTCGATTCGAGGTGTTTCAAAAAGTCCTAATACAGGTTCATTGAATGACAAAAGAAAAAAGAAACTTTACTTTACCTGCCAAGCGGAATGAACGACTTCGCCCGCGGGTGATCTCCATATGGTCCGCAGCAAATCCAAGAATGAGGACCGTAGATATAACGCGATCTGTTGTCGGACACGGTTGATCTGCGACATTTCTATCGGAAGAGTGGGTTGACCCTCGCATTGCAAGGTCTTCGTTAGCAGGTTGACGACCACTTGTTGAATTTGCGCTGGAGGCACATCCTGGTACAAGATCATTTTGGTTGGGGAGACCAATCTGTCTTTCATGCCGGAGTATGATATCCTTGCCTGGAAAATTTTGATTCCTGAAAGAACGCCATTTTTGGATCACAGCCAGCATGTTGACGGGCGATGACAAAGGCATGATCAGCGAGTCCGGTCAAGCACGGAAGTAAACGCTGATTGTGAGCACTGGGAGTGACTATATTAATAACTACCACGCCCAATGACGATTCAGGCTGAGACATGCATCAGGAAAATTACATCAATCTTATTTGCACTTATTCGACTCGTGCGCACCTTATTTAGACTTATCGTACTCGTGACTCACGGCTAAGCAGTCTTAAGTTCGGTTAGTTGGAATAAGCGCAAATAAGATTCATGTAATTTTACTATGTGGTGCGCGAAGGTGTGGGAGGGAAGAGAGGCGAGGCTCCTAAAACTTGTGATTATGGTGGTAGAAACCCACGAAATGGAGAGCCTCCTCTGTTTCGTAAGTTCGCTTTGTAGTAATAGTAATAGGAGACTACTACTCGTTCGTTACACCACGAACGACGCGACCACGCCAAGGCGGCGCATCTGACGTGACCACCGCGACAGCGACAACAATGCAGTCATCACCGCCACCGGCACCCACGTGCCGCGATGCGACGACGACGACAGTACCACCACAACGCTTCGCCGCCGACGCCACGGCAACGAGGCCACCATGACACGATGACATCGACATTGACGACGCCGCTGCTACAGTGGCCACAACCACACTGTTATAGGATATTAGGTAAACACGAGAAGCATATGTTTCCTATAACGTCTGGGGGCTTTTACCCGGCAACTATTGGATCGTGTCTGACCAGTGTGACTCGATCCAATAGTCCTCAGGTAACCCAGACGTTCTACGGCGCGGAAAATCCCGACACTAGTAAGCACCTTCCTAGAACGACTCGAGACTATGGGGGTACATAATTTACACAGTAAAAGAAACCTAAGTTAGTAAGATTTGACCAGTGAGGCCAGCAAACCCCCTCTCTGCCAAGAACAAATAAAACTCGCTGCACTCCGCCGCCGTCTCTACTGTTGCACTGAAGATGTTCCAAGTGGAAATCAACGTCCCAACACCCACAATTTCCACCACTGCTGCCCAATCCTGCACACTCAACGTACAAAACCCTGTGCTCACGTAACATCCGGGGTGCGCCGCAAACGCTTGGTCATTGAGTACCTCACACGTTTCCGCGGGAGGATCCACATCGACAGCATCCCCGACCAGTGCCAGCTGTAGGCAGTGCATAATGTCGATTATCCATTGCTGCCCTCGTGCGTCAAACATACTGCTGTCATTCGAGAATTTCTGGCAGTAATTCTGGCCGTATTTGATGGGGTACCCATCCGAACCACAGTTGTATCTGGATTCGAGGCAGTCGGCATAGAAAGTACACTGGCCCATGGGTGGGTTTGCACATTCTGGGTTGGTCGAAGGTGGACCCAGCTGTGCCAGCGCACCGACGTTAAACAGACCCAGCAAGACGGGAACGAGGACCAATCTAGCAGTAGGCTAGAAGTTAGAAGGTGGCTGGGGAGAGAACTAAGAGGACATACAACGCCGCCAGTCCAGTCATTGTAAAGCTAGGTGTTGAACTGTGGAGGGTTTCTCAGCAAGGGCAATAGTAGATCTGCCGGCAGCCCAAAACGTGTTGTCTGTGGGTTACGTACCTTTCGCGGTCACTCCAAGGCATCTCACGACAAATTTAAAGCGGGGGCCTGCCAATTCCCAAAAAACTGTGTCATGACATGACAGCTCCGCTGGGCCAAGTAACGCACGGCCGCCGTCAGAAAAAAGTTCTCTTAGTGATAGGCCTTCTTATGAGGCTGCGAAGGAGCACCGTGATCGCCGTTCTCAGTCTCAGGCATGAAAACGTGCTTCACACCATGCTTGGTGCGGATGGTCTGCATTTGACGACCCTCGTATCTGTCGCTTCGCCTAGGCTAAGAGAGCGACAACTTGAAGGTAGCAACTGAAATAACATTGAAATCACCAACACTGACATCGTCCTGACTAGTGATTCCGCGGCCCGGCCTGAAAGCCGTGAGCCGACCAAGCCGAGCCCCAAAAAGCCTGGCCGAGCCGGGCCGCATTAGGGGCTTGGTGGGGCTTGGAGCTCGGCCTGCCATTTTGAGAAGCCGTGAGCCGAGCCGAGCCGGGCCCCAGAAGCCCTGAAGCCGTGTGAAGGATTGCATGTCCCTGTTACCGGCAAGAGCTGATAACTATAAATGGTATGTGGTTATGAAATTTTCATTTCACCTCCAATTCATTTGCTTATTACAGGCAATATGTCTGACACCGAAGAACACCCTTGCCAGCCCAAATGTGCAGCCATACCATTGGCATGTGTGACATATGCTGAGAATGCTGCTGATTTGGAGCTTTCCTCCCACCGGAAAGCTCAGATAGCAATGCAGCCACCTGAAGGTGACAATACAGTGAATACACTGGCACCTGGCAGTGAGGCTGGTGTTGAATGAACATTAGTTTGTTCCACATTTAGTAAGTATTACATAATCATATGTATATATATTCGAACTCCGTATCTGAGTTCTAATAGCATCTTGTACTCAACCACTATGTGCTAACCTCAACCTCCCGTCTGAACCTTCCGGTGAGTCTAGCCCTTTGCTAGATTAGTCCTCAGGTGTCAGCTGCTGCCGTATGGCGCGCTGTCACTTCATCAGGTTATGAGCCCTGGTAGCCAAAGCGGTACCTCATGCCTTTATGGCTGCAGTACCTGCTAGCTCCAGAAGGTTCACTGCTGCGTGGAAACGCTGCATGCAGAGGTTGCCAACCTGCACTATTGCGCTTCATTGCTGCATGGTTTTGTACCCCCAGTAGGGGGAAACTATGCTGGTTCATTATGCTGACTTGTTCGCGATTTACAGAACCAACAATGTCTCACTCCTCTGCCATCACCATCCCCGTCCTCACTGGAGCCAACTGGTCCCAATGGTGGCCCGTTATATCCTCCTACATCCGTTCTACTGGCTGCGCCTGGGTCCTTTCCATCAGCGCCCCTGCCTTCGACCCCAAGGCCGCCATGGAAGATATCAACTTCTGGATCTCTTGGAACAAGGCCAACGACACCATCGCTGGTACCATCAAGCTCTACTTGACGGAGTCTCTCCGCCAAAAGTACTTCGCGGAAGAAAATGCCGCCGCCCTCATCATTGCTCTCCAGGCTGAGTATGACACCCCCAGTATCACTGGGGCCTTCACGCTCTTTAAAGAGCTGCTCGAAACCAAAGTCGCTCAGTCCTCCCATCCCGCTCCCTCCATCAACAAGGTGGAAAACCTTTACTCGCGCCTTGACGCTGCAGGTTACAAGCTCTCGGACAAAGTCCAGGCGATGCTTCTGCTCGCCAAGCTCCCCCCCCTCCATGGATGTAGTTGCGCAGATGATTGTGCAGAAGAAAGACTCCACCGGCAAATTCGTCAATCCAACGGTAAACGACATTTGACAGGCTGCGGTCCTATCATGGGATCAGCGCCAGATGAAGGACATTCCGAATGTTACGATTCATACGGACCCCCATCTCTTTTCTCCTCTTCTTCTTTTGCTCTCTATGTCTATCCCTCTATCACCGCTTTTGTGTAACGATTAGTCATCCACAGCTTCTCCTTGCTTCTTAACTGCGGATTACCTACTCCTTCCATAACATTCCATAGCATTCTATGGTACCACTTTTACTGACCAATCATGGTCGTTCTTATTGTTCTCCCTTTCACTTATAAGCAGCTCAATGTTGCTCTTAGTATCTTTAACCTTGACCTCCTCGAGTATCCCCTAGATACGTCTTGGAATATATCCCTTGTTCTTGAAACCTTCTGTGTGACCTCGTCCTGCACTTGAAAGGACGCTGCAACCTCTGAGCTTTTAACTTAGCTGCATAGGTTGTCTTTGTCGCTCTCAGCCTCTCGTCTTCGATCCCTCGACCCTCGAAGAACCTTGTCGTCTTGATCCCTCTGATCCTCAAGACTCCCTTAGTCCTTGTCTCTTGCTCCAAGACCCTCTTCTCGAGGCTATACTTGTTCCAACCCGGACCAAGTGTAACACCAAAGGCCCCTCAGGCCCACAAGATTAGCACTGTCAAGTGCAAGGGCGACAACCCAAAGTTTGAACAGCAGCAGTCATCTAACGACAACAGCGCTAAGAAGAACAAAGGGAGACGAGGCAAACGTGGTGGCAAGAACCGCCAGGAGCAGGAAGGATCCAACTCCACCGCTGACCATGACCATAGTCATGATCACGATCATGGTCACACCCACATCGCCTCTGTCGCCTATACCTCTGGCCCTGAACCTTTCCCGGACCCTCGCGCCCTCGCCAACCGACCTGCCCAACTATATCAAGGGCACCAAGGCCCGCCTGCTTGTACTCAAATACAACAGGCGTTTTCTCTCGCCCACCGGCTTGAGATTGCCCCATCTATCGAGACAATTTGTTCTCTCGATGCAGGTCTGTCACGGCAAGGCCCATCCTTCCTCGCCAACGTCATCTCTGCTGCCTCCTCCTCCTCTTTCCTACCTTCCCCCGCTCCAATGCTCGCCTCACGGCTCGAGTACATCCCGGAGTATGATGAAGATACCCCTCCCCCATCCAAGCGTTCCAAAAGGAATGCTATCATGGCTGCACCATCAGCCACCTGGGATGAGGAGGACTTCATTGACATCTATGGGTCGGAGGGAGAAGATGAAGGTGATTGGGCAATTGGGCCCGTCATACCGCATATAAAGTCAGTAGCCTCTTCCTACTGCTTCACAGAGAACTCGCTAACAGCAGCTCTTGCGCTTACAGCTCGTAGTTATATATCTTTGTGTAGTAGCGTAGTAAAATGCAATATGGACATTTGCACCTGCTCTAAGTGTGCACACCATGAGAATGAGGCTAAACGACTATGGATACTCGACTCCGGTGCATCTATGCACTTCACGTTTCTAAGGGACGCCTTTGTGGACTTCACAGAACTTAAGAAAGGTCACCAGCTGCCTGTTCAAACAGCCAGCGGTGCAATCTTTGTTACAGGAATCAGGAAAGTGCGCCTTCAATGGCGAACTCTTGAGAATCAAGTACACTATCTTGAGCTGCACGATGTTGGATATATTCCTAAATCAGGGGTCAATCTTGTCTCAATGGGACAGCTTCTAATGAGAGGCGCCAAAGTACATGGCGAATCAAATAAATTGATCATGACTTTCGGAGATGGCGCAATACTTGCTCCATTTACCACTGGCA
>JBBPME010000104.1:0-39610 GCA_038090155.1 Rossbeevera pachydermis
CTAGGCATATAGATTACAGGTGATAGCCTGAAGAGTTTGCCATTGAAGTCAATCACTATGGTTCCAGAGCCAGTTATCTGTGCTTCTCCAGATGCAGTCTGTGTATATTTCACTTGGGAGTATGGATGGTATTCCACAAAGTCAGATATATCCCATGTAAAATGTGCAGAGGCACCAGAGTCTAGCAACCAGTTATATCTCATGGACCATCTTTCATTTAATGAGTTGGTATGGTTTTTGGTCACACTTGTTGAGCAATCATTGCATGAGTTATTGGGGTCAATTGGTTTTGCCATGAATATATATTGGCATTGTCTATCTACTTCACATGTATCTACATTGTCCATTACATTCTGAGAAGAGTTGTCATCAGTACATCCTGAGAAGAGTTGTCATCAGTAGGACTAGTAGTTGTGTAAGTAGAGACATACCCCATGGGCTCCATGTACTCGTCTGAATCGGCATCGAAGTATTGATTGACGAAGGTTTCATCGACCAATTTCGAGCTGGACGTGCCTGCGCCGTTCTCGTCCGTCATAATGACGTCCGGGCCGAATGTGGCGGCGTCATATTCTTGGTACTCCCCCTCGTCGTCATATTCGTCGCCCCAATCGAGTCGATCCTCAGTGAGGTCGTAGTCGAAGGTAGTGGCCGTGACATTCTCGATATCGAGAGTCGGCGGGGATGGAGAGAGGGGCGGATGCGCCATGTCCACGAGTGCGGACGCGTGGAAGGAGTCAATATCGTCGACGGCGGGTGATGTGCGCGTATGAGCGGCGGTTGGCGTCAAGTTGTCTTCGGAGCTCTCGCTGAGTGGTGCAAGGCGTTCGGCGAGTGATCTGCCTCGAGCGCGAGAGGGGCGAGTGTGTGTGTAGCGTGCACTTCGGGTCGCAAGCGGTTCGAGGCGTCGAACGGTCTCGGGCGTCGGTGTTGCGCCGATGCGACGCGCGAGGTCGATCGTCTTGATCGTTTGTGGGAAGGCAGCCGGACCGTAATACGCGGCGCCTGGAGTACGTGAGAGAGTTCGCGGATCGGGGGCCGGTGTGTGATAAGTCTCACTTGCCGGTGAGAATACCAGCGGGTGGTCGGCGTTAGAGAATGCGAAGAAGCCGGTGCCGTCGTGCGGCGTTTCGGCGGTGGCTAATCGAGCGTTGTGGGCTCGTCGGCGGCGGTTCTGATTGGTGCGGCCTCGAGTGGAGCGCGGGTTTGCCTGTGGGTTTAGAGCGTGGTCCTGCGTGGGTGCAGGTTGCTGACCGCGTGGGCGTTGATAGCGTTGTCGGCCCGGTGCATTCGCATTGTGCGAGGGGGTCGGCTGCTGGTGTTGGGAGGCGAATTGCTCATTCCCAGGGTTGCGCTTTACAGCGCTGAGACGGTTCGCTCGATGGCGAGTGGGGTGTGTATGCCCTTGCGCGGCGTGTTGCTGCCAGGCGAGTGTCGCCATGCACTCGATCGCTTCAAGCGAGAGCTGGTCAGCGGCCTTTTTCTGCGCTTCCTTCGAAATGCTGCTGTCTGATTTTCTTGAGGGATTTCTTTGTTTCTGCTTCTTCGGAGGATGTCGTCGCCAGGGTTTCCGCTTCTGGGGTCTCCAGTCTTGTAACGCAGAATACTAGCCATAGGCCTTGAGAGCGCAGGTAGTTTTTCATCTTTGGGGCTCATAACCTGTTGAAGGAGCTAGTCGAGCATCCCTGAACAGGGGCTACAGAGGAATAAGAGTAAAGGCTGGTACTTACTCAGTTGGTAGCTTAGTAGGCTGGGTTATGCGAGGGTTTAGAGGGCAAGGAAACGTCTCTGTTGTCTATCCTGAGACCAGAGCTTATATACATGGTATGTTACCTAAGTATGTGTGAGATATGTGTGTATCTAATATTGTACATGTGAATCTCGAGTCATATACTATATATGTACACTTGTACAGTTGTTTCGTTCAACAATTCCACCCGCTGAGGACATCGGTGTCTAGTAGGGGGATAATGTAATGTTTCTTTCTTTTACTCTTCACTATATCACATCTTATCTTATCCGAACATGTGTATTACACGTTGTAGTCAGTATATATACTTCGACCGTCTGTATTGTAGTCTCTAGTTTGGAATCACTTTTTATCCTTCGAACAACGGCTCTATTCGAGTCGCCTTGTCGGATCCTCGTAAGTTGATTCTAGACTGATCGTAACAAGAACAAACCCGACTCGTCGGCATTGAAAATGTCACGTCACTCATATCCACCCTGTTGTATCAGCTCTTGAATGCGCAACCGTTCCTTCTTGACAGTCTCTTGACTTGCAGAGCCTGCCTCGCCATGCCGCTTTATCTGCTTTAAGCCTACATGACGCTTGTACCGAGCAAGCCACCCATTGCTCAAACTGAGCTGCTCGTCGGATGGCACGCCAGCACGATTTGCAAATGACCTCCATTTCTGACGAAGGATCTCGCCAGTCAGTAAGATATTGTCTGCCATCGCTTTCGAGACCCAGAGATCGAGCATGTCTGTGATTTCTGGGTGCTGCGTCTGGTGAATCCGTTTCGCTGAACGAGACAAGCCTGAGCTGGCATCATGCTCCTTTCGCCGCATCGGTTCCTTCTTCAACCACTCTGACATTTTCGGCTGTGTCAATCGAAGTGATGGGTCAATCTTGTTAAAGTGCCTGGCAGTCCGGGACTGATTTGAACCATTGCTGTGATGCCAGTCAAAGCACATTAATCCGTTGACCAAGTGTCGCATTCTCATTTATTTGGGGTTCAACTGGTTGTGCGCGGCACTTTTTCGATGTCACATCACTGTCCAGCATGGGGCCTACCAATGGACCATGGCACGTTCATTTAGAATCCAAAAAAAACATGAAAATGTACATACGTTTACGCTTTTTCGATGGAGCACACCCATGGGCCAACTCTGTCAGCCTCTGAACAATGGACTATTCTCGTGAATCCAACTGTTCAATAGCTTCTTCATAGTCCTCGACTGCATCCAATTTTCCAACCAGACAGACCTCTTCCACCAAATTTCCACTAGTGTCGAGCCATTCTTCATCGGCTTCCGAAATGCACTGATTAGCTTAAGTTAATGCGGCATTGAGCAGATCCCTTCGCTCTCGAATCTGATTCCGCAGCTTCTCGAGCCCTTTTTTTAGAAGGTCGATAGGTTTCATGGGCGTGAGCGTGGGCATGGCATGGGATTCGGGTCAAGTTTTGCATTGATTATATAACTGTTATTCCAAATTTAGACATATACTGTGAATTCCCGCAGTAAATGGGTCTAGGGCCATGGATTATTGGGTTACATATGGTATGGGTTACAAGGGGTTCTACTGTACTAAGCATACCATGAAATATCATAAAGTTTCCGGAAGGTTAAATACATTTTATGAGCTGCATACACTCAACGCGATAGGGTATAGGTTACCAGGTCTCGAGGAGGCGAGACGTATCTGGACTTCGAGGAGTCCGAATCGTGGGTAGGATGGGGGACTCAGAGAACTGGCAGGCGTGGTGGTAGTCGTTGCGGTGCGGAATTGATGGTGAGCCGGAAAACTATTGGCGTGGGATATCCCTGAGCATTTCACTGTATTTCCACAGGGGCGGATATGTTCTCTAGGTCTCACCATACTAGCAAGACATCGGAACGGACGGCGGCGACACATCCTGAGAACCAGGAATGCCATTCGTGACTTCCGACTAGGCACTCCAGGGCCCTTTCGGCTTGTTTCCTGCTAAGTGCGTCCCGCTAGATCTATAGACGAAGGATAAGTCTCGTAATGATTGATAAGTACCAACTGAGTTATAAAATGATCACTAAGAAATTTCACATTCCTGTTATGCCCTGCCAGTCTTGGCCGTATATTATCGTTAGATCTGTTTCTTCTGAAAACTTAGAAATCTGTTTGTCAGATTGATCATCCCACTTAGCAACATATACTGTTGTATGTAGTACTACTTACATATGGCAGGCCGGGATCAATAAGTGCTGTCCGCAAAGCCAAGATTGAACTGTTGATCGACGATGATCAATCGATCAGGGTACAGCTGTAAATGCAGGAGTGCCTGGTAACTGAACAACCCGGTGTTAAACGCACTTAACCTTAATACTCGAGTGCCCAAGATTCTTTCAATCACAAGCTGGTACGCTCATTTGGCGGTTTTAAATCATATCCTGACTGTAGCAAATACCTCTTAAGAGTCATGGCGAGGCATTCTATTTTTATTTCATTTGTTTATTCTTCACGACCTGTTGCCGTATCACGTAAAAAGGCATGGAGTGCTCAACTGGAAGCCTTTCTATCCACTTCATTTATGTAACCGAAAACAACTGGTAACCCATGACCCCAGATTCAGGTGTTTTGGTGCACTAAAAAGAGGCATGAAAGAGACGATGAAACATATCTAGAGACGCTGGTCGAGGATCGGCGGTAGCTGGACATCTCGAAAAAAAGGTGGAAATTAGCCGATCGGCTGCCAGCTAAGCGGTTGGATTCAGATCATTTACGGAGATAGTAAGGTACCACAACTCCGGAAACATCATCAATGAGGTGGCATGGCCACATTGCCAGGGTAGTACATAATTGGAAGACTGCTTAGATTAGACTCGTTCCCTTCTTTCTTGAAAGCCGGCGTGTGAGTGTTTTCCACGAGCAGCCATTTTTGAGTCCTTCAGCTGACCCACGTCCAGGCGGATTGGGGTTTAAACCTAAACCTCCTGACTGCTACCAGGCTTTCACGCCTTGGTTTCAAATTTCAACACTCATTTCATTCCTCGCTCTTTTTCAGCACGCTCTTTTCAGAGGATTGCATTACTTCATCGTGACGGACATGCTTACACCTCCCTCCCCGCTTCCTCCTAAACTGCAAGCTTCACTCGGGAAATGCAGTATCAATACTTCAAACGTGTGCCAAGCACGGCATCATGCCAGGGATGATTATCTGATCTTACTGTCAAGACGAAGGGTTTATAGCTCGTTTCGATGGACGGTCGTCCTGGTTCCCATTGCCCTCATGCTGCTTGCTGCATATACTCGATTCTGGGCACATTCTGCTGTCTTCGACCTACTTTCGACAGACAACGATCACGAATGGACGAAGCTTGGGGATTGGACGTTTCATGAACCACACCAGGCTGCGAGAAAACGTTTGGTCAAGAGATCTCCAACGCCTACTCCAACTGTTCCCATAAACCCAATCCTTCCTACACCGTTCCCTCAACCATTCGATACGACACTCTCCGCCAACTTCTCTACTACTGGCTGTTATAACTTTTTCTTGAACATGACCACTGGAGAAGCTTTTCGTTCCTGTCGACCATTTTCTTTGTTGGTCAGCACCTCTAACTCGTTTATAGAGGTAAATTTCCTCTCCATTCCGTCTCTCGTGAAATGACAACAATCATTTGTCGGTTCTATCGAGCAGGCTCAAAACGACATTGACTTGATGAACACGGACATATGGGGCACCTGCAACACAGATATCTCACAAGCGCAGTGTGACGCCAACATGTCTTGGTTCGCGTCGTCGCTACAAATGTCATGTCAAACAGACCTTGAAGATCAGGTGGCAACGGCCATGTCGACTCTGAATGGTAAGTATCGCACTTATCAGTCTCGATAGACTACCGTATCAGAGTGCTAACTATTTGTGTATGTTGTGCTGACACGCAGCCTTGCGGGCATACGGCTTGATGCGGAACGTGGCTTGTCAGGTGGATCCAGGGACGAATGCATATTGCTATGTCGAAGCGGTCGTGATTCCGGACCCGTCAAGCTATTGGTTCTACCTGTTACCACTTGGTGAATCGCTTATCCCGAACGTCACGACGAGTGCGTGTAATGACTGCACATCAACACTGATGGCTTCGTATGCTGCTGCGCTTAATGACACTAACGGGACGACACTGGATGCTCTCGCGCACACGTACAACGCTGCCGTGGGTACGCTGAACAACGTGTGCGGGACGTCGTATGCTGTAGCGGCACGGGCATCGGATTCAAGTTCTTCAGCATGGGTAAATGCAGACGTGCCCTGGACGAGCTCGTTAGGGGTGTTGGGTTCACTTGTATCGTTGGTGGTTTTGTTCGGGAGCTGAGTGATGTGGTGACCAAGTCCCAGGTACGTCGCTAGGCGGCAAGGAGACGTGTGAGTGGTGTATTCCGACTTGCCATGTCAATGTGACCATACTTGGTTGGGATCCACCTGTTTGCTTTGTTTCAGGGTTAGTTGGGGAAGAGAGTAGAGCATGGACATTTGGTTGTTTTCGGCTGCATATGCGAAGTTTCTGCACCGCTCATGCACAAGTGTACACTACTAGCATTAGTATTGTATTTTTGGAGCATGAAAATATCCGGTCGATCGAATTCACCGACTCGTCGAACAGCCACTGCCAAAAAGGGCAGGCCTGCCCGTAACCACTGCCTTGCCAAGGCCAAATCGAAGGAGGCAGAGCTGCGCAACTTCGCTCAAAATCGACGAGCTGGTCCCGTCGCTTACCGTGACATTTTTATTACCTTTAACGACATCGCTCAGGACCCCAGACAATAACGACATCCTCGCGTTGCCACACGAGGCCTGTCATCATGCCTGGTCTGCGTGTCCTCGCTGGTCCAACAGCGGAGGATTTGGCGCCTGTTACAGACATCGTCAATACAGGACGAGCGTATTCGATTCGCTCTGACCGCTTCGAAGGCAAGATTGCGATCTACGTCAAGAATTTCGTCGACCCAAAGGCAAGGCAGCTGACGAGCGAATATTTTGAGAGAGAGGATAGAAAGGGGATCACTTGGAGCATTCAAGTTCAAGGTGCGTTTCGAGCCTGTCGTTTCGCATCATTGTCTGATGCATCATCACAGGCCGGTTCTTGCAACCACATTCAACGGATGACATCCTGTTCGGTAACATTTTCGAGAAGCGCTTGAAGCTTCCCTGGGGCTCAGGTGCGGCTCTAAAGTTCATGCAGTGAGTTTTCGTACTCTCAAAGTGGTGGACCCATCTAAAATGATGTATTTAAAAGCTTCATTGATCCTACATTGGAATACAATCTCACTTCTAACAAGCCGTGGGCACTCTCACCCTTGATCGCTACGATGCCGCACTTCGCCCATGAACGGATTTACAAGCTAGATAGGCCTCAATCCGATATTCTCCCATTCCCCTCGCTCACTTCTTTAGCCGACGAGACATCCCAGCTTTGGACTGCATCGACATCTTCCCTTCGCCAATCACGGTCCTGCGATGCGACACCCCCGTCGTTCTCTCGTACCTCGTTCTCCACCTCGTGGTCATCGAATTCCGATGCCTCGTCACGAATTTCAACCATGTCGTACTTGCGAGACAACCTCAAGAGGTCCTTTGGGAAAGCACATGCGCGATGGAAAGGGACGACGCATGATATGCACTTCCGGACGGCTGCTGAACGCAGGTCGTATTTTGCCAATGCACAACACCGCCGAGACGTCATTTTAGGACCGCAGGTCTGTACCAACATTGAGAAACGAGGGTGTGAGCAGGCTGACACGTGCGTGCATTCAGGACCTTGTGACGACGGACTTTTGTTATGGCTACCTCGAGTTCAGCCCGAATTTGGCTCTGCGTCTTCCGGGTGGTATTTCTTTTGACCTCATTAGGTACTGGGACAAACATCCAGTCCGGTTCGTCTGTTGTGAACGCAAGAAAGCGTCCGATGAAGACCAGGGCGATCTAGTGGGAAACGTTTTCTGGTGTGTTTCATTCGAGGAGGGTGGTGATGACGACGAGTCGGAATCGAGCGAATCGGTCGAGAAGGGTGATGTATGCCAATGATTTACAATTATTAATCATAACTTAAGCATTGTATGGTGAATCTTCCTTTCGAATATTTAAGAATTTCTTGGATTTGTATTAGGTAGATACCACATCACCATTTGTCGGTTCTTAGGTTGCCTTCCAGGTTTCATTCGTTCAGACGATAGCAGAAGTAGGTATATGTAAATGCAAGGACTAGGAGCATAGAATTTGAATCATACGTATCCGATCGATGATTGTTGTAAAAGAGATATAGAAGAAACGGCTCAAATACTGATAGAATCGATCGTCAAGCCTTTTCCTGATCCATCATTCGTTTCGCGAGCAATTCCCCGCACGCGTTGCCCGTCATTGCTTTCTGGGTAATCTGATCGATCGCATCTTCGCCGTCGAATAGTGCCGCCGTTTCCTCCAGCGTCCTGTCCTTGGTCTCTACCACAAAGAGCCACAAAAAGATGAGCTCGAAGGTGAGCCAACACACATACACGAGCTGCGATCGTAGGAAGGAACCGGTTAGAGCTCATTCACTGAAACGGGAAACGTACATAATATTTCCAGCCCAGAGCACTCAGTGCTATCGGGTTGACATATCGATTAAATATGAGCGCAACTGAAATAATGAAGTTGAAAAAGCATAGCCCCTTCGCGAGGAGGTTGATTTCGACCGTATATGATATGGCCAATGGGCTGAACGCGAGCGCGTAGGCCGAGGAAAAGAGGGAGATGAAAGCCAAGACAGCATGGCCCACTGCTACCGTCCTGTGCTTTGAATACTCTGCAAAACATGTAGAATAACATCATCAGGCCACACGAAGTAATGGAGAGGAATCGACGGCGAAGACGAAACTAAACTCCAGATCTGAAGAGCACCGGTGTTGAGGAGCTGAGTGCTCGAGCTAGTGATACCGATCTGGTTCAAAACCTTGGAGAGGTAGTACAACAGGAGACCATTGCCTGACCACTGGCCTACTGGGTGAAGAAGGCGAGCGCGATGATGATCCGCATACGTTTCGGTTACCCGGAGTCGCAAAAAGCGACTTCCAGCCAACGTTAGCGGCGACCGTCCGATCGAATTCGAGTGTAGTCTTGATTTCGTTGAATTCGAATTGCACTACGGGGTCCTGGCTGCAAGTACTGTGGCTCGGAACAGTGACGAAACGATCTGAGTGAAAACGTACTCGTTGCCATCGGCGTGGTAATAGGCAAGTGTCCTCTGAGCCTCTGCTTCACGCCCCTTGCTCATTAGCCAACGGGGCGACTCCGGTGCAAACAGAACCAATGACACCTGAATAACCGAGGGGAGTCCTTGAAGCAACGACGGCAATCGCCAAGCCCAAGTATTATTAATCCTGAATGAACCAAACGTCGTCCACGCAGCGCTAGATCATCTTGAATTAGTAATGCCTTCAGGGTCGCAATGAGTGGAAGCAGTACATACACGATAGCGCCAGAATACCAAAGCGAGTTGTACAGAGTTGTTAAAGGGGCACGGTAAGTGGGGTATGAAAGCTCAGTGACCAACATAGGAGCTGCATTGGCTGTCCACAAGATGTGTTTTCTCAGCCACACGAAATGATAATTGATGAATAGAACAAAACTGGCCTGCAAAAGTATTCCGAAAGTAAATCAGGAAGCGAGCAACGATAAACATTTCCACAGATCGAGAAGATGTCCGCAAAGTGGTTGCGATGCACATGACAACCGCACCAAACCAGATTGCTCGACGACGGCCCACGTCATCGGTCAGGTAAGTTGCAAATGGATAACCTGCCAATGCTCCAATGTTCTACGTGCTATTTGCCAACAATAATAGAGCACATCCATGGCCCGAGGTCTCACCTGAATGTCATTGAGGAGACCTAGCTTTCCGCAGAATGGGTAGTTGAAAGCAGACTCCCACTGAGTGAGACTCTGCAGACCGTTCATCATGCTGCCATTATAACCGGTGGTCGACGAGGTGATGAGACTAGTTTATAGTTTATCAGTAAGCGCCACGAGCCTGAGGCAGTTGCAGGATCGTTAAGACATACAGAAGGACGATCCATGCATTGAGAGCAATGAGTCTACGAAAATGTGAATGGGCAGGGCAAACAATGGCGGCTAGGAGGAGCTCACCGCTTGTTGTTGTGCCACTTTTTTGTGGGATCGATGAGATGCGCCAGCAATTTTTCTTGGGCTGCAGGAGGGGCATTGCCAACACCCATAATGTCTGGTTCAAGAACCGAATCATAAGGCTAAAGAACAAACAGGACGAGACGAAGTTTGCAAGCGGCGCTATTAGTACGGCCATGCGTTTAACGCATCAAATCTGCAGGACAATGCAATTAGCCTGTATTCAGAGGATCTTGCGAACCTAATACGCCACAACGAGGACAATGGTTGTCCTGCTCAGTGAATGTTTAGTTTAATAGAAATGTTCACTTTTAAGAAAGAAGCATGTAGTTAGGGGGTATATAACCATTTGAGGGATCTTACGTCGTGTTTCCCGAGCTCTCGCATAGCGCAAGTACGTTTGACAGCTTAACCCTGTTCTTGACTTTGCAAACCTATTATGATTCAAATATGTCGTGCTGAGGACGGCGAGTCGTTCCAAGTGAGTCGTCCAGTTTGTTGCTGGACATGTGGCATTCGATAACACCCTTCTGCTAGGTCAGTGCTACCTTGCGGGACATCGAGAGGTGGGACTGAGCGTTGGTTGTGGACACCTCGTTTGACCCACCAGTCACAGGAAAGGCAGTCTCGAACATTTTATTCACCAAGAGACTGGTGTGGATCAAGACGCTATACTGGCGTATCTCTCGGATGGGACACGGTTACGAACCGATAACGTGCGCGAACTCGTCGGTGCTCAAGACCAGGTGCGCGTCGTTATGCACCTACGGGGTCTAATCCGTACGTTTTCGGTGTTTCGTGCTCACTGGAAGTGGTCAGACTATCTATGTGTTCAATAAACACTACCTCGATATCGAACTTCCTGAGGTTCTCAGGGAACTCTCCGTCGAGCCACCATTGCAACTTCCCATAGAAGGTAGCTTTCCATCCATTTCTCGCTTTCCCACTGACTCTGCTTCATTGCCGCAGAAATCCTATCCGCGACGCCACCATACAAACCCTCTCATCTCGCGGCGCAGTACCTTCGAAGTGCGCACGTTTTTCTGGACTATATCACTCATACCCTCGCAACGCTTCATCGTCAACACGATGCAGTCCGCATTGCATGTAGCAGTCTCGACCTCAATACGCTCGATATTACGGATGTATTCGATGGTATATCCGTTTCGGCCTCTCTGGACCTCTCCCGCCAAGCCTCTCTGCTCAACTTCGTCGATGCCGACCTGGAGATTATCAACCGTGTGGAAGTACATGTCGAGTTCATGTCACCGACGATGCGCAAGGCAATCGAGGGGGGCGAGAGACCCAGAACGCTGGGGACGTATGTCGCCAGGGACCGGATGAAGCTTGTTGCGGATGGGTGCGCACGAATACATAGTAAGTGGATACCCCGGTAAGTGAAGGGAAACCAGCCAGTCCTCACTCCTTGCTTAGATGATTTACGAACCCAATTCTCTGAGGCTGAAAAGGCGGTTGGGAAGTTGACTGCCGGTGCAGAGGTCGTTCGGTCAGCGTTGGCTGATCTGAAGTGAGTTCAGGTCCATGTATTGTGGTAGAATTCCGTTGACATTGCGTTTAGGACTATTGATGATGCGGAAGCTTCAGGGAGGAGGTTTCACGACGCCCTGGATAAGGCATCTGAAATTGCTTCTGCACTGGAGAGTCCTGCAACGAATCACGACGCGCTTACGCAAGGTATGTGATGATATGACCGGTCGAGCATACCCTCATTACCCTTGGCAGAGCTCAAGCAGCTCGATGGTGTTCTTAGACATGAAGTGGAGGTGATCACACATGCCAAAGTACGTTCCGACGAGCTCTGAACGGAATGTTCGACGAGGCTAACAACCTCAACCAGAATGACTACACTGAACAATGCATTGGGACGCTCCGTCGTATCAGTAATCTGAACGTGGATCTTGTTCAGCTGCCTACAACGCTATCTCAGTTACAGGTCAAATTTCGGGCCAAGACCAATTTCTCCCATATTCAACGCCTACACAACATGTTATACTCGTATGGTGCCACTGTGATCGAGATTGTACGCCGAAAGGAATTTTGTGAGCATCTAAAGAACGACCCACCGTCCTTTTACTCACTGCCGAACAGCACGATTCTTTTATCAACGAGCGCAGTCCATTCTGGAAGTTATGGCCAAACTCTCGTTAGTGAACACGTCCTGTCTATTGTGACGCGAGATAACAGTGTCTTGTAGTGCAAATGAGAAAAAGCGTCGCCAGGTATACCGAGGAGAGGTACACGGACAACTGCCGTTTGACACCCGGGGTATGGACGAACCCGTACCCATCATCGATTTTTCGCCTTCTGGTGGAAAGGATTCAGCCTATTTGCTTGAAAGACAAGACGTGGATGGTGAGCTCTGTCGTGTTCAGCACGCATAGAAGGAAGAATGGTAACTGTGTTTGGAACAGCTTTTTTGCATATGGTACACGATTTAGAGGAATACGCCCGAACGAGTTCAGACCCAGCTATTCTTAATTCTGTGCAAGAGGCACGTTTTGCACTCGAAAAACTTGTAGAAAAAATGGACAACCTCGAAGCAGGCTTCGATCGCATAGCGGAACGTTCATGTAGGCCATATGTCGTTCCTTACTCGGCTGCCTTTTCATTTGAACACTTGTAGTACTCTCGGCATCTCGACTATCTGCATCCCGAAGGAAACGTATGTTTCCTTCTACATGTCATTGTTGTCTGTTACTCATATAATCATAGTAACTGAAGCGGATGAGTTGGCATTCCAAGAGCTCTCGGAACAGCTTCACAATACCGAGGAAGCCAAAGCTCATCTTGAACAGTCAATGCAACAGGAGCGAACCATGCATCGAGCAGAGATACACCAACTGAAAATGGACGTTCAAAATGCAGACTTTGCAGCTCAATCGGAGCGCGAAAGAGCCGACGTGCTGGAGCGTGAACTCCGTCAAGCCAAAGCCCAGATCGAGAGCGAATCTTCGGTCCGGCGGATTTTGGAGCGTCGAAACGTGGAGCTGACACAAGATGTGGAGGGCCTACGCCGAGAGCGTGCCAAGGCGTTGTGCGATGCGACAGAGCAAGCAAAATCGGCCGATGCGCTTCGACAGGAAATCGTACAGGTCCATACACGGTCAGAGGAAGTCAAAGCGCTAGAAGGGAAGAATGCGTCGAAAGTGAACGAATTATTGGAGGTGCAAATGATGACACTGCGAAGGCTTGAGGAAGCACGGTCGCGAGGGGAGGACTTGGAGAACCAAATACGGGTGGCCCGGGCGGAGAATGAGGAGGTACATCGGATGCTGAAAGAGTCAAATATGGAAAAGGACCGCCTACTGAGAGCGCAAGCAACGGAACACGATCGTATGCTCCGGGATCACATTGCCGAGGCGGATGGAGACCGAGCCGTGTTGGAGCACCAGTTCTCCGAGCTCAGGGAGCAACTTGAGAACGCGAACCGCCGACTAAAAGAGGCGCATACCAACGTTGATCTGAACAATGCCGATGCGGTGGGTTTGCGGGAAGAACTGCAACGTGTCGAGCACGAGCTGCGCGAAGCCAGACACGTAGAGCGCCTGCTATTGGAGGACGTGGCGGCCGGACGGGTCTCACAGTCCAACTTTGAACAGAATCTGGAGAACAACGGACGATTGCTGGCACAGATGCTTGATGTGGCAATCGCATTTCGGAACGCGCATTTCAAGGCTCTGTCGATGGCCCGTGCCTATACGACTCATCCGAGCGCAAAGCAAGCTCACAACCAGATTGGACATTCCAACCTGGCAGAGTCCGCGCTTTCCCCGCCTCCACCATTGCGCCACGATTTGGTTGCGGAAGAGCCATCACCGATTGATCCATCCGATCCTGTCGTTGCATTGGAGCTCCTGCGGGCGTTTGACCACGACTACTTTTTGGATGCCATCGCTAAAACGGGAACGGTCATCCGGAAATGGCAGAAGCAATGCAAAGAATACAGGGAGCGGGCAAAGGGCAAGATATCGTTTCGAAACTTTGCCAAGGGTGATCTTGCCCTCTTTCTCCCTACTAGAAATTCAGTATCAAAACCATGGGCAGCGTTTAATGGTGAGCATCGGCGTTCATAAGGTGGTGATGAGCCTATCCACTCACTATATGCGCGTAGTATCGTTTCCTCATTATTTCCTTTTGGCAACGGGGCATCTAGCGGAACAGTTGAAGACACGAGAATGGATCGTTGCTCGGATTACGTCCATCACCGAGCGTGTGGTCGACCAAAAGGTAAATATTAACTTATGTTCCCTTTCCTGCGTCTCATACCAATTTCTCAGGATCCAACTAGCAATCCTTATGGCCTAGGAGACGGCATCAAATACTATATGCTTGAGGTCGAGGATTGGACGCAGTCTACCCAAATCAACAAGCGGAGGCCCAACTTGAGAAAGGTCTCAGCCGTGTCAGATCCTGAAAGTGAGCGCAAATCGGTAACACCAGAGCGACCTCCAATTCCTTCTGGCCCACCTCAAGCCGAGGTCGAAGACTCGTTTAGCGTCACGCAACCACCTACGTCACATCTGTTTCCTGCGCGCCCACGAGCAAACTCGACACCCTCAGCCGGACGGTCTTCGCTTTCACGATTACTCGCCCAAGCCTCTCCCTCTCCCGAACCACCTGAGGAACCGACGTCGGCAGTTCCTCCGCCACAGGTTGAAGCACCTGTGCCTATGCCTAGCCTAGATCTACAGCCTTTCCCCTCCTTGCGGTTACAGCCACCAGCGTCCCCGTCAATATCACCTGGACGACCATCTGGTCCGTCACCACCTTCGGTTTCCCCACCTGCAGGACCCACTACCTCACAGACACGTACAACGTCGCCATTCCGCCCGGGCTCGCGTGCATCCCGACTCTCGACAACGTCCAGAATATCTTCGGCACGACCGCCTACGTTAGGGACGGTCGCAGGTCCCCCCACTGCAGTGAAAGCTATAGCTACGACAGCACTGACGGACCCCATGCTCTCTGCAGTCCCATTTTCTTCTGATCCCGTGCTGTTTGCTGGTCCGCCGTCGCCATCAGAATCATTTTCAGGCGGGATGTCGCAGTTGCTAATGAACCGACGTCGGACCGCGTCGCACCATGTCATGCGGGCATCTCCCTTGGGAACCGGGTCCGATTTTGGTACTAGTCCTGAACGAGACCTCCCAGGTGCATTACCACGCACATCGATGCATCCACAACCTGCCCCGTTGCCAACGGCGTCGAGTACGCTAGCGACTTTTGCGAGCAACTGGGTCGTCCCATTTGCACGAAGAAAGAAACCCGAGGCTGTAGCCACTCCGCCGCCGGTGTCTAGGCCATTCACGGAGACGAGTATGGACACCGGAAACGGACAAGTTTTTTATGACGCTGTATTAGGAGGCGCTCACACAAAAAGCAGGTCGGAGGTGTCAGCGAGCGAGATGTTGAAACGGCTGTAGAAACCCCGCGAGTGTATGCTGCGTGGGTTTGGAATGTTTGTTGCTGACCTTTCGCTCGTCTGCAGTGGAACTGGGTGCTACACGGAGTTTGACTTGCTTTCGTACTGTTTATTATATTCTCTTTGTATGCTGGAATCGCTTTTGGCAATACCAATGTTCATATACACCAGGCAATATCAATATCGACTCCGTCGAAAGCAAAGATCGTGAGCTCCATCTACGTCTTCAATCTCCTTGAAGTGATTAAAGGCGATGCGGCAGCGGAAGCCGGATGATTGAACGGATCGTATCCGGGATGGTAGTGTGTCCGAGATCCGGTCATCACTTCAGGTCAGGATGACAAACCCAGGTCTATCATTACTGTAATGGTATGAGAAAATATAAGTTACAGAGGAACGGACTGGTCAGTCCTATCGCGCTATTTTGGCTCTACGCACCATATCTGAAAGATACGTCAAGGGGAAATGATCACGATGTGATGAGAAGGACGTGAACATGTGATCAAAAACTTGTCGCATGACATCATTTTTTAACTGGGTGTGGAACGAATTGTACGGCCAGCCGAGACTCGGACCTGACCAAACAAGAGGATAAGACTCACAGACGTTCACGCTATCAGATCCGTGGCAAATAATTTCAGACACCAAATTGGGTGACGAACACAAACTTTGTTGCATAATATCGCACTCGTCGCCGAGGTGTGAACTCAGAGCCGAAACAAGAGTGGGTGATCATGATGGCGTGCAATCCAACACGGGCCGCCCACCGATCGATACAGCGACCAGTGCCGAATTGATGTGACTCGCACAGGGAGTTGGTTATACTATTCTGCGAGGTCCCCCCTATAGCGTCTGGGTTGACCAGAATGATAGAAGGACCGGACCTACGATGACTAGCATTAAAACGTTGGGTGAGCTAAAAATTACTGTGTCGTTTATTTTGGGATGATGCCGGCACGGCCCGTTGATCAATCATGGTTGAGACTTTGACACACAAATCCCATACTATCAGTACGGTCAAGACGGTGGACCGCTTCGCAACATGGAGCCCTCACATCTCTCCGGGAATCATCGATATGGTGGTCTATCATATAGAGATACAAGACGTAACAAGTCATATGCCTGGAGCCTGTATGGGGTACACTGGACTCGGACCGAATTTGGAATAGTGTGATCGAGTTTGAATACGGTTGTTCGGGTTCAGTTGACCAACTGAGCAGCTTTTCCAGGTACCTAGCACTGCTCTAACTGCTAACGGATCTCAAAAATGGGCTGTTGGAATGCGCTTGGTCTGTCGCGCGGGATAACCTAGGAAAAACCCTTCAACGCTTGGCCCTGATCTGGGGGACTTAAATCGTTCTTCCGAACCGAATCTCGGCTATAAAAACGTCCATCCGATCACACAAAGACCCGCATTTTTACTCTTTTTCCGCCTGTTACATTCCCAAGACAATATGCCGGCTGCGGGGGCTGCTCCAGTTGGAATTCAGGATGCCTCTTTGGCTCACCTCATCGACCCGCGAAGAAAATGGTACAATAACAGACGGCAGGTATTTGTGTAACCATCATACTCCCTTGCACTAACACCCATCTCGACCAGTTTGATTGTGCTCCATGCATGGATCGTCCTTTTGTGCGTCTGGGATGGAAGCTTCTGTATTGTACATACAATTTTCGAGCTAATGTTACTTTCATAGACTCATCACCTCCTCAACCAACGGTTATGACGGTAGTATGATGAATGGTTTGCAGTCTCTCAATCAGTGGGAGTCTGCCTTTGGATTCCCATCTGGTGGGAAACTTGGTCTGCTCAATGCCATCCAGGCAAGTGTATAAATTCCGATAGCACGTCGTCCACTGACCACCCGTCCGTGTAGAACATTGGCGGGTTGGCAGGGTATCCATTTGCACCTTACGTGTCCGATGGTCTCGGCCGTCGTCGTGCCGTGTGGTTGGGCGCAACAATCATGTGCATTGCTACAGCAATTCAAACTTCTGCACAATCAGTTGGGATGTTCATCGGTGCTCGTTTCTTGATCGGCTTTGGCCTCACTTTCGCTGGTAAGGCCTCTAAAAATTTCATTCGCGTGGTTTCGTAAATTGAGTAATATTGACAGCAAACGCCGCTCCGATGCTGGTCACTGAAATTTCATACCCTACATACCGCGCTCCTTTAACGTCCCTGTACAACTCCCTTTGGTATTCAGGCGCTATTGTGTAGGTTTCCCACCCGACCGTGGGGTTTTGCCATTCCTGACCTATGGTAATCTTCCTAGTGCTGCATGGACGACATACGGCACCTTCCTAATAAACAGTACATGGGCATGGCGTTTGCCCTCATTGCTACAGGGCGCTCCGTCGGTCTTGCAATTCTTCTTGGTTCTGTTTGCACCTGAGTCACCTCGTTGGCTGGTGAGTAAGGGACGCGAAGACGAGGCATTGAGAACACTTGCCTATTACCATGCTGACGGCAATGAGTAAGTGCACATTACCACAAGTATATTATTTCCACTGAAATTCCGCGTCCAGATCAGATCCTCTCGTACAATACGAGTTCCAGGAAATTAAGGCGGCTATAGACATTGACCGTACTGTAGCTTCAAATGTTGGGTGGAAGTCACTCATTGCTACTCCTGGAAACCGCAAACGTATGCGCATCATCGTCGCCCTCGCATTCTTCTCTCAATGGTCTGGTAATGGTCTCGTCTCGTACTACTTGAACAAGGTCTTCGACCAGATTGGTATTACTGGCACAGGAACTCAACTCCTCATCAACGGCATTCTGCAAATCTGGAACTTGGGCTGGGCCGTGTTCGCATCCTTCATGGTCAACCGATTGGGTCGTCGCTTCCTCTTCTTGACTTCTGCCGGTTTGATGACACTCTTCTACACGGCACAAGCGATTTGCTTTGCTGAATATGCTGAACATGGGACCCCTGCGGCCGGACATGCTGTCATCGGTTTCATCTTTCTCTTCTACGCCGCATATGACATCGCTTTCACTCCCCTCATCGTCTCTTACACGATCGAGATCTTGCCATACAACATCCGCGCCAAAGGGTTCAACGTTTTTAATTTCGTCATTTCGCTGACTCTTATCTTCAACCAATATGTCAACCCGATCGCCCTGGACGCTCTCGGATGGAAGTACTATGTAAGTCGTGTTCAATGATCGTCCATTGGCGCATCACCGTATTAATATTTATGTCCGACGGTCTAGCTCGTGTACGTCTGCTGGCTCGTATGTGAATTCGTCTTTTGCTGGTTCTTCGTCGTGGAGACCAAGAATCGGACACTGGAGGAGACTGCGGCATTGTTCGATGGCGAAGATGCCATCGATAAAATTGCGCGACAGGCGCACGAACTCCGCGAAGATGTCCCCCTCGAAAAGGATTCTGCTGGTTCAAAGAGTGCATGATTCCCCTTCCCCTTTCGGCGTACGTCTCCACCTAATATCTCTCCTTTTCTCTTGGCACATTATCATCTTCGTTGTTGGCTGTGTATGAGGACCTCCGAGGACCTCCGAGTCCCTGGTATTTAACCATGTACAATATATCCTATAAACTGCGGTTCGATCTGAACCCGCATATAAGCCAACCGATATCAAACATAGCATCAGTCTGATTGGGAGGGGGCGCGTATTGATGGTGTGCAGTACGTCTTTTTATATAACCATACAGCACATTTCTCCGAGTTGTTTCTCGATGTATTCCTCCAATGGGAGTCTCCTGGATAATATGAGTTCGAATTGTAACTCCAACGTTCCCATAGCAATGACCGGGCAAGGCGGTCATCTCCAGGCAGCGCCACCGAACGATGATCGGGCGGCGCTCGTTCCAGTAGAATTTGCACGTGTCCCTACAATAAATATTTCCAGGAGCGGAGGGCGAGTGTTGGCGCGTATGTCCCCCCAATTGAGCTTTTATTTCTGCACCCATCTTTATTGGCTAGGCGGCATCAGCCCCATTATGATCGTGAACTGGGCCACCTGAAAGGCTGGAACGCACAAACGTCAACTTGCGAGTCCTGCCTTGCAAAAATTGCAAGACGATTGGGCACGGTATTCGATCCGAGGGTGACGCAGATGCCGTTTACATGTAAGTATCAATTTATCATTAGATAATAGGGCCTGAACTTTCTTTCCCTGAGGGGATGGGGAGCCGAACGGAACATCAGGGGACCACAAATCGTAACTCGCACACCGCAGTGAAGTCAGTGATCGACGGAAAGGAACGGGGCGGACTAGATATATATTCAGCATCATACTTTATAGCACTTCCTTATTTGGACGGATTGATCGCGAACTTCGCTGAGCGAAATGAATCAATTTTCCTCTTCTACACTTGCTGATACACAATCATCTTATATAACGTACACTGATGCTGGCACAAAACTTCCTGATCACCATACTTCCCGGTGCACTTGCCCTCAACGCTTACAAGCTGTGCAAGCTTGCTAGTTATAGTTGTGACCAGAGACACACAGGACCTGTAGAAATAACTAATGAACACCAGTGGTCATGATGAAACTTAAAGGCTTTTTACCTCGCCGGGTTGTAAGTTCGTACACTGCGGGTTTATTTGTGGGTTGTTCCAGAACAATGTACCCAGTTGGATGTGGAACCTAGCTGCGATCCCAATACAAGTGTCCCCGTTATGCACGGTGTAGGCGGGCGAGCAGTAATTGTTATTGGCACGGACACAAAGATCCTGTGTAACGTTCAGGCCATCCCTTCAGTCTTGCTGTATAACATAGGCGTGAGGTCACCTCACCTGGTGGATTTGGAGATTGGTACAATTCGCGTTGATTGATGGGTTCAGGAGTCGAAGCTCCTTGCTATTAAACACAGACTTCGGTGAGCTACCGGCATTGGCGGTATTGGTAATCGCGTGCCAGCTCACACAGTGATGTGGAATCGGTTAGCTATACCGTTGTAAATATCACCCGGAGAAACAGTGTAATATGCAGCGCATGTCCACCGAGCGGTGGCTACTTGGGTTATAAAAAACTGAGAAACTGAGAAACATATAAACATCCACGAACCATCCATCAAGCAAGGCGGAGGCAGCAATCGCAGCTTTGATGGCAGGTGTAAGAATGAACATGTCAAATCGTTGGAGGGTAGAGTATTCAGATATGAATGGGGTCTCTCCCGCAGAATTGTGAGGGATTAATGTTGGAGTTCAAACGTTCGTTATCCGTATTTAGTAGCTTACCTAATTACGTTCGTTATTTTTCCCGTTCGCTCGTAGCTTGCTACCACCGTCTCCTGATGTAAGATATCCTTTACACACTCGTTACTACACTTACTTACCTAATGTAGACTTATTCTCGTCTACAGGTAATATTAGTTGACTACCACCGTCTCCTGAGACTTATTCTCGTCTACATTTAAATACCTCGTCAACAAGTCCGGAGATTCAATCTTTTTTACCACCGCCAAAGAATGGAGGCTAACATGAAGTAGAAAGTTTATGACAGTGCGCTGCTAGAGAGTTGACAGCACAAAGTAGCAAGCTCCGCCATGCCAGAAGTTCCTACGATACTTGCTTGATTCGGGCCCGCTTAGGCTAGCCTTGCAATTCTCCGTCGACATGAGGACAATTACCTACCCGGTCCCCAGTTAAATCATGAGTCCGCTGAGCGAATAGTAGCTTATCGTGGACACGACCCGCGGATTCAGCAGCTGTACGAGGAATTCAAATGGATGCGAGTCATGCGACAGAGTATTGAACCGAATAGCTGTTCAAATTTGTTATGGGATGAATAGAAGAACTGCTTCAACAACTTCAGATAATTCAGCGTGGTCTGGGTCTCAAGAAACGACCAGCAACCCTGGTTGACCTAAACTCGCTTGAACTCTGCAAGCAGACACATCCAAGTCGCCTGGTTGAAAATCGAAACTCGTTGAACGGATGTCGGTCTAGCTTGAGCTTTCAATATCCAGCCATGCCGCAGTACCAGCTTACTATTTCGCTCAAACAACATGCCCAAGGCAGCCCACCGGGCGGACGTCACTTCCGCTCAGACAAAAAGTCTGCCGGATATCTTGCCCCGGTGTGACCAAGACGTTACCACCTTGATGTTAGTCTCTTGCATTTGAATTCCTCGTACAGAGATCTCGGATAGTCAATCACATGACAGTTACAAGAGTAGGACATCAGACGAACGATGACAGATTGACTAGCCTTGTAACGTACGACGAGCTTTTGGTTGTATGGCAAGGGCGGTGTCTAGGCGTTGTTTGGCATTGGCCGGAGAAGACGGTTGAAGCCCATTTGAGAACAGTATGAATAATTTTCCACATAGGATCACTTGCTGGCAATTTTGATACACAATCACCTTCATATAATGTACCTGATACGACTTTGATTCCGATCACCATACTTCCCGGTGCACTTGCCCTAAACGCTTACAAGTTGTTCAAACTTACTGGTGGTAGTCACGGGGAGAGACACACAGGACCTGCGGAAACCAATGAATACCATAGCGGTTACGATGAAACGTAAGGGCTTTACCTCGCCGATGCTTGGGTTCGTACACTGCGGGTTTATTTGTGGATTGTTCCAGAACAACGTATCCAGTGGGACGTGGTGCGCTGCTGCGATCCGATAGCAAGTCTCCCCAGGTTGCACAACATGTGAGTGTGCAGTAAGCGTTATTGATACGGACGCAAAGTTCCTGTGTAGCATTCGGACCACTGGGTCAGTCTTGCTGGATAACATAGGCGCGAGGTTAACTCACCTGGTGGATTTGGAGATTGGTACAACCCGGGTTAATTGATGGGTTCAGAAGTCGAAGCTCATCCCTATTAAACTTCGGTGAGTTACCAGTACTGTAGAGATGATAGATTTCAACCATTGCTTAGGTTAAAGAAAGCAGTTTCCACCACGATTTGGTACAATCCATTATCTGCGTCAGCTAGTCCCGCATATTAGCTGCTTCGTGGACACAACCAGTTTTGAGCGTTCGAATATGTCCAACTTAGTGACTCAAGAGTTAAGCACTACTGGCCTAGGTCCAGTGCAGCCGTGACCAATCTAGGTTCAGATCGACATATCCTCCAAGTCCCCGGAAAAAATAATTAGGTCAGTGTAGTATATGAAAACCTACTGTGACATGGGGAAAGGAGAAGAGAAGGATAACAGGAAAGAAAAGAAAAGAAAATACAATGTATGAACAAGTCAAGTTGTCAAAGACTTGCAATAAAGGGGGGAAAGATGGCTACGACTGACAGGAAGACGTGAGCAAGGTTCCACAAGACTATCCAAAGTAAGATCGGTAGACAATGAACACGAGGAAAGAGTGTAAGCGGTCTCCACCCAGCAGGGAGATTAACGAGAGGAATATTTGTTTACCGAGTCATGTCCAAAGTGAAGGAATGGATACGTAGAGACTGTGGTAGGCGTGATCACTCTCTTTACCGAGGTACCACGCAAAATGGCTCCATCACTACCTCAACCTTGTCTTCGACTAGCACTCCATCATGCTGCTTCGTTTTGGCAGCCTCAACAAAGAGGGCCAGTGCGAGGCCTGTCGTCGTCGTTTCGATCATTATAATCATAAACCATCCCTTTAGCAAGACATAGCCAGCCATGACTGGGATAATCGAAAAAAAACACACAATCAAAGAAGAGAAATATAAACACGAAACTGGGTCAAGAAAGATGAAGGAAGGCTCCACCTGACTCAACCAGTCTTGGTGTTTCCCTTCTTTTGTTTGCGAGGTGGCGTTACTGGTCGCCCCATGTTTACGCCTCCGTACGGGTACTTGGCCTTCTTCTCCGCGGGTTTGAGAATCTTTTTCCAGGAGTCACGTGTCACACACTTGGACAAAATCACGTGACGACTTACCTGGAATGAACACAACAGAGTCTCATCCACGCTCATCATCGCGCCAGCGTTGTCAAACTCTCCGCAATAATTCGGAGCCGAGAATAGGGTAACGAGATGTCGTTTCGCAAAGAATTCGTAACCGTCTTCAACGACCTATGATATATTGAGTAATCTGAAGCGACAAACGATGTTAGTGTACCTGATGTGCTCTGCAAATGAGGTCCATGTCATGCTTCTGCAAAAATCTGGAGACTACATCTGGCCCAAACGTAAATGAGACACCTCGGTCGTTTTCCGACCAGCCGTTGATGTCTTTGTCTGGGTCTGACCAGAGGAGGTCACAAAGTAGTCCTGTACCATCGATAAAGATAACAGTCTACAACAAATACAGGGCAGACTAACCAGTGTCTGGAACGTCTGTCGGTCTCATGACTCTCCGTATTTGCTCCATGGATTGGAGATCGGGGGACAACCCGCCATGCATGGTGAATATCTTCTCGTCGATAATAGCGGCGATAGGAAGACAGTTAAAGCAATCAGTAAAGGTTTTCCATAGCTTGATGTTGTACCGCCGTTTGCCTTGGATCTGTCATCAGTACGGTTGACATCCGGATGAAAAACAAGACAGACATTCGTCGTAAAAACCATAAATTCGGTTGATACTTGCACACTCGTGGTTTCCACGAAGGATGAAAAAGTTTTCAGGGTACTTGATCTTGTATGCGAGAAGGAGGCAGATGGTTTCGAGGGATTGCTTACCCCGGTCGACGTAGTCGCCGAGGAAGAGGTAATTTGCTTCTGGAGGGAAACCCCCGTATTCGAAAAGTCGCAAAAGGTCATAGTATTGACCATGGATGTCACCTATCGGGGAAGGCGGTAGGTGAGAGTGAGAAGTGAAGGAGATTGTGAGGACGGACCGCAAATCTTGATGGGTGCTTCTAGTTCCAATAGGATGGGTTGGTTTATGAAGATCTCGCGTGCTTTTGTGCAAAGATATTTGATTTCGTACTCTTGTAGTTGGACGGGCTTGCCCGGTCGGTTACCACGCACTGTCGCAAAGAAAAAAAAGGGGGGGAGAGATAGAAGCCATCAATATTCCTGTTCAAAAACCGGAGGATATTTTCGAGCGAGAAAAGTACGGAAGCTGTCCACAAATGGCAGCATCCTGGCTGGAGAGCGTTTCGACTGGCGCGCGCCAACACAACGTAACACTGCCGCATGCTGCGCAAGGGACACCATCGCTGCAAGACGACACCCTAGGCCCTCCGGGAAGGCAAGCTCGGGACGCGGTGGCATCACATGCCCTCCTCGAGGTTGTATGCGAGTCCCGAAAGACGACCGAGCGACAGGCGCACGCCACCCACCTTCTAGCAATCGGTCGATGACCGAGTCCAGATCGATGTCTGTTGCGGTGTCGGCCATGTTGGGAGGACGTGTTGAGATAGCTTAGAGGGTAGTGCGAAGAAAGGATGTCGTTGTGAAAAAAGCAGCGGTGACGGCCAGGCAAATGTCCCTTACGGTTGCGGTGTGGTGAGAACGTTCGATGGAGAGAAGAGAAGGTGTGTACAGTTGCTAGAAGTGGGAAAGGGCGGGGAAAGAAAAATCGATGAGAGTACGGATACAAGAAGATAACGGACGTCCTCGTTTGATGCGACGGATGCAAAGGCAGAAAGAAAAATCCGTGGGAAATACAACAAACACAATACTAATATAATATATATTTTTATATTATCATCTCTCTTCTTCAACTGGCTCTCGTCTTGCACGGCGACGACGACGTCTGAGTCCATCAGCACCTCACCACACACAGCGAGAACACCACACTACTCACCTTGGAAACATCGGTCCCCGCGGCATCGGTCGTTCATCAATGTCCAGCGCAATGTTCGTCCCAGCGTGCAGTCCTTCGATCCATTCCACCACAGATGGAACATCCGGCGCTTGCAACAAGAATTGCTCCCCTTCCAACCTCACTCGGATCACGTTTTTCCGTTTCAGATAGTCGTTCCCCAGTCCGCTCTCGGCGTGCTGCAGCGTATATGCGTGCAACATGTCTGACTTTGGCGGTTTACGCACTTCATCGCACCCCCACTGCATCCGACTCGGTGGCCTGGCCACTGGGAAGAACGAGATCCGTGATCCCGAACGAGGTTGTGTCGGCTGCGACGGCCGTTGCGCGACCGGAGTCGTTCGCCCGGATTCATGCGACGACGTCGACTGGCCGTCTTGCATATCCACAGGCAATAGTTCCAGCTCCCCAGACTCGGGCGGGCGTGCCGGTTCTCCAACATCAGGGCGAATGGAGCTCGAACTCCTAAACGGCGACAAAAAGCTTGCGCCCGACGCACGTTTCATCCGCCTAGGCGTGGTCATCATCGTCGTCTGTTGGGTCCCCATCGACGATTGAGACATTCTTCTCTGCATCGCTGGAGGAACAGACATCGATCGCCCCGAAAACACTGCTGGCGTGATTGGCGTCGCGGCGTCGTCAATCTCCAGTTTCGCTGATCCTTCCTCTCGCTCTTCCCTTTTTCGTGTCCGAGGACGATCAGGAAACGCCACGTCCCCAACCCCAACCTGCCTTTCCCACCAGTCTCCCAGAACCCCTCCACCACTGGCACCAGGAGGACACTTGTATACCCGAAATATGGTCCCCTCCAGCTCGCACACCACACGTCTCCACTTACGGTCCTTTGCCTGCACACCAGGCGAGCTGAACTCCATTTTACACGGCATGATCGCGATGAGGTACAAAGAATTGCTGTAAGTTGGCAGCCTCTCTCGCCCCTCATCTTCATGTGGCATAATGCGGCTTTCCTTTGGACGTGGGTCGAACGTGGGGTATGGGGGAGGATCAGAAGTGGGATGGAAGCTAGGCATAGAAGTACGTCGGATCAGACGCCCAATCACTGCTTCCATATCACTTTCTTCCGATTCGGCAGGTCCTTCCATCGATGATGATCCTTGGTTGGACCGTATGGTTTCCCTAGATTTGACACGTTTCGCACCCCGTTCAGTACGGCGAGTAGAACCAAGGTTGATCATACTCCGTGAGGCAACACGGTAAAGACCTGGCCTGCCCTCGAGAGGACGCCGCCGGTTGATATCATCAGCACTAGCAATATTCGGAGAGAACGGGTACATCTCCAGAACCGAAGTCAATGGTGCGGAATCGGCGGGCTCGACGTAAGTCTCGGAACGCAGGTAGTCTGGATGAATTGAATCGAAATTGCTCTGCATAGAAATGTAAGATGAAGGACTCTCAACGGGGGACCCGTTGTCTATCATCGGACGTTTTTGCAGGCTCTTGGAAGATGGACCAGCGCTGGGTGGTTCATCGTCCTCGTCGTCGCTCTGATGTATGCTCGAGGTGTCGTTGGATCCATCCTCTTCGTCACATTCGTCACCGTCGCCGTCTTCTTCGTCCGAGTCTCCTAGCGTCGCATTCTCGTGGTCCGCTTGAGAATCGAGGTTACTACGACCATATATAGACAGCGAAGGCATATGTCGTAGGGGTACGTTTTGTCTTGGCACAGGGTCTGGTGGAGGAGGCAATGGAGGTAAATTGAGTAAAGGCATAGGTTGTCTTGTGACGATCGACGGTGACATCCGGAGACCACGCTCCGTGGTGACACGAAATGGGGGCGGCAAGGGGGCGGTATGGCGAGGCAACAAAGGTGGGCGCTTGTGGACATTTTTTGAAGTCAAGTCCTCCATGGTAAGGGTCCTGGAAAGTGTGCTACCCTGTTCGGAGGGGGTCGGGGGTTCTTGATCAGTTAACGAGGTTGTTAGGGTGGAGTTACGGGAGAGGACACCCTCCGGAGGTCGCGGCGTGACATCATTCTGCGTGTCTTGCACACCTTGGTCGTCAGGCTGCGGTTCTGGGGATGCACTGATCTGTGGAGGGATCTCAGGACTCAACGCAGGGGAACGTGGAGGCTGTACTACAGCATCGAGTGACGAGTTGGAGGGCAGGAACGACGGGGCCGGAGTGACTAGGTTTCCGGAATCATCATGGACGTGACTAGGCTGATCACGAAGGGCCAGCGGGGCGGGTCCATGACCTGCAAGGACCGAACGAAAGGGCATAGTGTGCAAATAGTCCCAGGTAGAGTGACGTCTGGGTCGCATGTAGGGCGAACCGCTGCTCGCGGAGGCGTCTTGAGAAGAGTCATCGGTGTCTACAGGACTGGGGCCGTCCTCAGCCCTAAACCCGATGGTGCGCGATATGTCTGGCTTGCGAAAGAGGTCCAAGGAGGAGTGTGCACGCCGAAAGTCTTGGGTAGGTATGGTGACAGGGGACACAGCGTCTCCTCTTTTCCTGGGAGTCCCTCGCGCACGCAGGGCAAGTTTCTTGAGGAAGAGAAGTGCCCGAGCCTTGCCGACGACAGGCCAAGTGAGCTAGGAGCCAATTTCGAACGGGACAGGATGTGCATACCTGGAAAGGCGGGGAGCGCAAGGGGGTGTGGTCGCAAGGGGTTTGGTCCATTGAGGTGGTCAACATGGAAGAAAAGAAAAAAAAACGGCAAGGGGAACCCGAGCGCTATCTGACGACGGACACGTTTTCAAGGAGCCGAAAGCAGTGGTTTTTAGTCAACTTGCAACTTGTGACTCGGTTGACTGTAGCTGACGGCGATAAGGTTACGCTGACGAGCGCTGACGGGGAGAGACAACACGCAGACAAGTAAAAAGATGGGGGCCAGGGACGTGCGGACCAAAGAAACAAGCCTGGGGACTCGAAGTGGTGACCATCTAATTATAATAAACATGTTAGGGTCTCTTTCTCGTTATGTCCATCAACCCATCCGTGGCAAAACGCTCGGCTGTCCACTCGCAAAACCTTTCAACCGTCCGCGTCAATCTCGCAGAGTCTACATAGGCTTCAGTCACAGTGCAAACCTAGTGAACGTCCAACTCGAAAAAACAGCGGAACAGATTATTTGCTCATCCAAACCACCCGTGACGTCACACCTGTCATCGAACTGGGTGTGTTTGTAATTGCAAACGTATGCAGAGGATGGACAGTTGTCGCTTGGGCTCGCAGATGTAGTCAGTGGATCCACTGATCCCATTTCCGCATGGCCATACCGTGATTGCCCGCCGTGTGACTGGTCTGCTGACTCGTTGCGTGTGCATCATATCGAGACTCCGAGAAAGCTTCTCCGCCACTGGGCGGTTGCTCGGGGACTTCTTCAAGCGGATCCACTCACCGTCACGCATAGCAGGGATCCCTCGTTACTACTACATACTACCGGTGAAAGTCTCGGTCCTCTGGAATTCTCCCACTAGGTCGAGTCGGGTGGACCATATGGAGATCTTTAGAATGTGGCCCATTCAGAAGGCAACCCACGCTCGTCTCCCAATCGGATCGAGGCTGGGAGGTGAAACACGGGTCGCCGATTACAAATGCGGGGCGCCGTCTTCAACCTTGTCTCGAACTGCGGAGCCAAATCGGCCAATGGAATGATCTCCAACTCACCGCTGATAAAGAACTAATCATATTCGGGATATATGAGTAAACCGTTGTACGTTCATTGATCCGTTCAAGTCAATGAGTGAGTGGTCTAGTACATCGGAGATTTAAATTCTCGTGATTGCGCCGGTTATCACAACGCATGTTAAGATTTGCCAAGATACTGAGTCACCCAAGACAATGTGCTCGACAACATAGACGGGGTTAGGTCCACACACAAGTGTTCCGGGTGATTACTCAATTACAATTACACTTCCACCACCCACAGGAGATAGGATGGGTTATTCGTGTCATACCCATGGGGAATTTGAACTGAGAATCCGTATGCCGAGGAGTTCGCGGCAAAGGGACCAAGATAAAAGCGTCGGCACAGGTAGCATGCTGAAGGGTGCTCCGTGACCGCGGACGAGAGAATCTTGCCAACGTGCTGACATCTTTTTCTAGAACGTTCATATGGGTACGTCTGGTTGGAACCCTGGGCAACGAGGCGCCGCGCAAGTTGCGCAATCAATGAATCAAGCGTAACTGTCGGCAAGGAAAGACTAGATCCAAAACCGTGCCATATAAAGTTAATTCACCAGTGGTTGGCATCGGCCGTGGGGGTTTGCATAAATATTAATGAAGACTGATGGCAGTGTTCCTGCATACAAAATGTCTAGAATGGAAGCTTCCCGCTTGAAGTCTTGCAAGGTTTGAGCGGATTTGGTCGCTTCCTCTTGTAATACTACGGAAAGGAAACGGTAAGGGTACCGTGCAAACACACAAGGCATGCAGACTCGCCTGCTTGTAGCGCTGTATGCGTTTTGGCATGTCACGCATGAGCATGTTCCGCTTCAACGCTCTCTTTTCTGCCACTCGTTCCCACTTGTGGCCCTTGAACATACGCTTCTTGCCCGCGTAGAGCCTGTTGCCAATCTCCGCACCAGCTACTTTATGCTCCTTCACATCGCCGGCCCACTCAATAGGCTGGGTCCACCGCTCCTCCGATCCAGTACCCACCGTGCCCGTCTCAGGTTGGGCTTCACGCTGTAGCATTTTGGACACCGGCTGGGCTTTAGAAAAGGAAATGGCGGCCAGGTGTGCCGCAGACGTCTTGGGGGAAGGTGGAAGCAGCGCCAGGGTGCCCGATGCGCGGGCTTTCTTGATGAGGTCCGCTTGCTGGCGCAAGGAATACTTTGGCGGAGCCCATCGCCCCGTCTGTGGGTTCTTGCTAGGAACGAAGGGGTTCGTCCGTTTCAGGTAGTTGTTCGTCGATTCTGATGCAGTCGGCGTGGCTTGCGAAAAGTTGAACTTGGTAGGGTCAAAGTTGACCGACTTGGGAACAGGGGCAGGAGGCGGGGCCCTAGCAAGTTCCCGAAGTCTGAAGTGCTTGATGGCCTTCGTGGTCATGAGAACAGGAAAATTAGAGTACTTTGAAAATCAGACGTAGAAGCTGTCACCATTACGTATGCGGAGCGTGACCTAAATATTGTCAACACTTACTACTAGCTACTGAGCATACTTTTTAGAATACTTCAATTCTCAAGCTTTTTTCTCGACCGTCGTCTGTTTTTCAAGCCAATCGCCACCCCGCACATCCCCCGCCGCTGCCTTTTGGGTAATCTGATTGATCGCGTCTTCACCATCGAATAATGCCGCCGTCTCCTCCAGTGTCCGGTTCTTGGTCTCCACCACAAAGAACCACAAAAAGACAAACTCGCACGCAAGCCAGCACACATACACAAGCTACGGCCATAGAAAGGAACAGGTCAGAGCGTCAATATCAATGGCAACGGGAAACGTACATAATATTTCCATCCTAAGGCACCCAGCGCTATCGGATTGACATATTGATTAAATATGAGCGCAAGTGAAACGACGAAGTTGAAGAAGCATAGCCCCTTTGCGCGGAGGTTAAATGGTAGGATCTCGACCGTGTATGATATGACCAATGGACTGAACGCGAGTGCGTATGCTGACGAAAAGAGGAAGATGAACGCGATAACGGCATTGCCTGCTGCTGCGGACTGGTGCTGGGCATACTCTGCAAAACAGATTGCTTGCGCCATGTAGAATAACATCATCAAGCCGCATGAGGCAAGGAACAGGAATCGACGACCGAGGCGATTCACCGCATACGAGGCATAGAGAGCCCAAACAAAGCTCCAGATCTGAAGGACGCCGTTGATGAGGAGTTGAGTGCTCGAGCTGGTGATACCGATCTGGTTCAAAACCTTGGAGAGGTAGTACGACAGGAGACCATTGCCTGACCACTGGGAGAAGAATGCAAGAGCGATGATGATCCGCATACGTTTTCGGTTACCCGGGGTTGCGATAAGCGATTTCCAGCCAATGTTAGCAGCGACCGTCCTATCGAACTCGAGTGCGGCCTTGATTTCGTTAAACTCGAACTGTACTAAAGGATCCTGACTGCAGGTACAGGAGCTCAGGACAGCGATGAAAAAGCTCGAGCAAGACGTACTCGTTGCCATCGGCGTGGTAATAGGCAAGTGTCCTCAGAGCCTCGGCTTCGCGCCCCTTGCTCACTAGCCAACGGGGCGACTCCGGGGCAAACAGAACCAATAGTACCTGGATAACAGAGGGGACTCCTTGAATCAACGACGGCAATCGCCAAGCCCAAGTATTATTGATCCTGAATGAACCAAACGTCGTCCATGCAGCACTAAATGATCTTGGATCAATAATGTCCTCAAGGCCGCAATGTGTGGAAGTGGTACATACATGATAGCGCCAGAATACCAAAGAGAGTTATACAAAGATGTCAAAGGCGCACGATAAGTGGGATAGGAAAGTTCGGTGATCAACATAGGAGCTGCATTGGCTGTCCACAAGATAAGAATATCAACTGATGATTAAAAAATCGTTGCAAAATGTACCTGCAAAGGTATTGCCAAAGCCGATCAAGAAGCGAGCGCCGATGAACATTCCCACAGATTGAGAAGCCGTCTGGAGAGCGGTCGCGATGCACATGACGGCCGCACCAAACCAGATTGCTCGACGACGTCCCACACCATCGGACAGGTAAGGTGCAAATGGATAACCTGCCAACGCTCCAATGTTCTATGTGTTTTTGTCAACGATAACAGAGTACATCCATAGTCTTATGTTCTCACCTGGATGGCATTGAGGAGACCTAGGTTTCCGCCAGATGGGTAGTTGAAAGCAGACTCCCACTGAGTGAGACTCTGCAAACCGTTCATCATGCTGCCATCATAACCGGTGGTCGACGAGGTGATGAGACTAGTTTTCGGCTGGTCAGTACTAAGCGCCACAAGTCAGAATGGTTTGCACATACAGAAGGACGATCCACGCATTGAGGGCAATGAGTCTGGAAAAAATTTGGACGAGGAGGACAAAGAATGACCAGGAGGAGCTCACCCTTTGTTGTTGTACCACTTTCTTGTGGGGTCGATGAGATGCGCCAATGATGTCTCATGGGCTGCGGGAGGAGCATTCGAGCCAGCACCCATGGCGTTGTGTTCAAGAACCAGATGCCGAGAAACCAACACGGGGACTGCGGCAGTACTAGTGGCGTTATTACGGCCATGCCCCGTAAGTTATAGCCAAGCCTTGGTCCCGATTAAGGCGGATGGGTCCATCCACAAGTGCCTGCAAATCTGAAAGATGAGTGGTTCGACGCACCGTCGAGGAAGGAGACGACCTCGCTCAGATCCAATGTCCCAAACTTTAGCCATAGACATTATCACTAACTGCACATTAAACATGCAACTGGGATATCACAACTTGCGAATAAGAGTAGCATCTGCAAAACTTGCCGAGGGAGAGGCAGTCTCCCCAAAGGTTAACAGTTGGGCTTCATTCGGCTGCTGGCGGTGCAGATGTAGGAAAGTGCCCACGAAAAATCAAATATTACGTCCCTGAGATATCAGGCCCACTGTTACCTTGCTGGCAAAGGTGTTCATGGATTTCCTATCAACATGTGGTTCTTCAATTGGCTTACACAGGCTCTTTGTGCTGGAGGGATTGAGGCAATGTTATCCCATATAGTATCTATAATTTTGTTATTCGCCTAGTTTGTACATGGGTTGACAGGGGTCATTGAATAGTACCATCATCATCATGGCCGGTGCGTTCAGCGGACATCTCCTTCACACGTTCAACAGCGATACCAGAACGCCCGGATCCATCGTAACGAGCGGTGCCATGTCCTTCGACGCACGCGCACACGGCACCCCTGCACCCTTCGTCTCTCCCTCACTCATGCCACACTTTGGTTTCACCCAAGATAGTGCCACCACCAAACAAATCGCAACGCTCCAAGCCAAACTTGACAAAAAACTCGGACCTGAATTCATCAGCCAACGACCCGGTCCGGGCGGTGGCCCCAAACTAACCTATGCCGAGGGCTGGAAGATTATCAATATTGCAAACGAAGTGTTTGGGTTCAACGGCTGGAGTTCGAGCATCGTCAACATTTCAACCGATTTCCTTGATCAAAACGAAGAGTCCAAGAGGTTCAACGTTGGCGTAACGGCCATCGTCCGGGTCACGCTTAGAGACGGGGTGTATCACGAAGACGTTGGGTATGGGATGTTGGAAAACGGCAAGAGCAAGGCCGCTGCCCTGGAAAAAGTGAGTCTTCTGAGTCTCGAGAGGCCTCAGCATGTTCATCTTTCTCCCAGTGCAAGAAAGAAGCAGTCACGGATGCGCTCAAGCGAACCCTTCGGAATTTCGGAAATCTACTTGGGAATTGCTTGTATGACAAAGCATATGCCCAAGAAGTTGTCAAGATCAAGGTCCCTCCTGTACGAGTACCATCCATCTCTCAAGTTCGGTGCTTATCCTCACGCGATTTTCAGGTCAAGTTAGACAAGAATGACTTATACCGTCGACCTGAGTTCACGGAGCACACTCCCGATGTCTCAACATCTGCCCAGCATGTCCCAACGGTTGCAGAGCCATCATCTGTGGGACGCGATGAACCTTGCATCAAAGTAGAACATGGGAGTCGTCAGCCCGAAACGCCCATCACGTACGTGCCCCGACACTTGCGTCAAGATATCGTCGCCCCTCAGCAAGCCCAAGTCAAAAATTCGGCTCGTGCCGTCGTCACGCCAGCCCAGAAAACTCCAGTTCAACCTAGCATCCATCCATCGACTTCAGGATCGAGTGCGATTGCTTCCCCAACCAACCGTGCACTACCGTCCGGTGCCGCCTCAAAGCCCAGCGGACTAGCAACGCCGATCCAGACGCCCGTGCATGTACAACGTACAACTGTTTCACGAGCACCACCACAGTCACCATGCGTAGCATCTCCACTCTCCCGCGTGCACAGTGCCCCAGAACGCAAAGAGTCATTTTCCGGACCAATGCTGGTACTACCCCGCACACATTCCACTGAGACAATGAATCAGGGGCCGGTCGATGGCAATAATAACCACGGTAATGAAGAGGAAGATGATCCGTTTCCACTTAGCACTCAAGACGATGCCCTATTCGCTACGGTTGATCTAAGTGAGGGTGATCTCGGACGTCCAATTGATTTTGAAGAAGGCATGGGCGGGGTCAGTACGGACGCGTGTATGCAAGAAGCAGAAGTGGATGTCCCGGAGCAGCCACCTGCAATACAGCCCCAGCCCCAGCCCCACCCTCCAGTGCGAGATAGAGTTGTGGTCGGGTCGAGCGCAGGGCCATCGTCTGACAGACCTCTGAAGGCAAACGTACAAAACCAAGTGCAAGGGGGGACCGTTGCGAGATTACCTCCGACTAGTACAAGTGGACCACCAAATGCAAATGCTGCCTCTGTCACGTCGAGCACGTCGAGTGCGCGTGTAGGTTCCCCAGCGCTTGATATCAAACGCTTTCGATCTTCATTGACCTCGGTGGGGTTTTATTTGTCTGTCTACCCGAGGGTACTGATGCTCTTGCGTGCCTGGCTATATGCGCGATGCTGGTGTTCTTTCTGTCTGGGTTTCGCCTCCTTGGTGGACAGAAACCTTCGATGCAGCAACAGCCGCAGACACACAGACCCGAGCCCATGGTGCCAGCTGGTGTCCGGACAGCCGACACCTTGCAGACGGGACAGACGAACCCGCTGAAGCGTACTGCCGACGCAATGATGTGCGTGTTGGCTCTATTCTGTTTTTCCTGCGTTGGCATTTATTCGCTATGCATGATTAGGGCTGTATCTGCCTCTTCGTCGACGCGTCCATCTTTGATCCAAGGGGGCATGGGTCTTGCTCAGAGACAGCAGCAGCAACCGCAGGGAAATATGATTACACGCCATCTGCCGGATCATAACGAGAATAGTGACCCCAAGCGCCTCAAACGTTGATTAATGTTCGGCCACCAACCACGGTCTTTGCGCGTTTTGTCTTTTTGCATTCATCCCTTCTTTTGCATGCATTATGGTTATGACGGGACCAACAGCACACTAGACGGGACCAAAAAAGCTACTACTTCTAATACTATGGGTGTGATCGAGTACATGGAATTGCGTAAAGGGAATACAAAGGAAAAGGAAAATTGCTATGGGTTCTGAACAGCGTGATCCGATTGAAAGCGAAGGATAGATAACTAAGTAACCCAGACCGAGTCGATGTGATAGAAACATTAGGTGACACGCGTCTCCTCCAAACGCGCAAGGTCATCTCTCGCGCCAAGCAGGACTTCCTGTCAAAAGCATCGTCAGTCACTAAACATGTCAAGCAAGGGGGAACAACAAAAAGAAAGGCTCACCGTGACGAGGGCTTGCCGCGCCTCGTCCTTGATCTCTTTCCACCGTCGTTCGTACGCTCCCAACAGCGGCTCCCACTCAGCCTTGCGACTTACCCCAGCCCTGCGGATGATTGCCCGGAGCACGATGATTCCCGCGACCCACTCGACCTCGTCGGCTTCCCACACCGCATCCCGCGCCATCATTTCTGAAAAAGCGTCCATGGACACCGAGGGCGGCGGAGGTACGCCGTAAGCCGGACCTGCCTGCGCACCCCGGAGCACTCCGATCTCGATCGCTGCGGCGTGAATCTGCGCCCACTGTACGTGATCCTTGCGCCTCTGTCTGTCCGCCTTGATTCGCTCCATCTCGTCCGAAAGCGAGCCGTGCGGGACGTTGGGATTGGCGGTGATGGGGGTCCATACGGTCGACTTGCGGAGGGCAATCTGAAGCGCGCGTGGGCCGGCATACGGGCCGGAGACGTCCGCATGGAGGAGGGTGTTTGGGAAAAAGGCGCAGGCGTCCAGGAAGCGGCGGATGAGCGCGATGAGGACGTCGCTCCGGGCGTGTCCACCGTTGGAAGCGGATGCCGAGGCAGTGCCGGACGTAGAGGCGGATGCGGATGCCGAGGAAGCGAGGAGCGAAGTCGTGGCGTCGAAGAGGGCGTGTATTACCGGGGTCAGCGGTGTCGGAGACGGATGTGCGAGGACAAAGGATTGGATGATGGACGAGAGCGTCGGTGCGTCGATTGTGGGGGCGACAAAAGCATCGTGGAGCGCGGAAGGGGTCATACTGAGGGTCACCTGGTTCTGAGCGGGAACGGGTACCGGAGCAGGTACCGCAGAAGCCTGGAACGTGAACTGGAGCTGCTGCTGCTGTCCAGGTTGCTGCTGCTGTTGCTGGGGTTGTTGTGTCGGCTGCTGGCGTGGAGTGTGCGAATGCGAGCTCGGACCGGGTGCATCCGGCGCGTCTGGGGTGGACGAGTCGAAGGGCGTCGACAGGGTCGGACTCCAGGTGAGGTTACCCGATGCCGAAGCTGACGGAAAGTGTGGGCAGCTAAAATGACAGGTTCAGCTCGCTCGTACCTTTATCAGACAGCTTTTTGGGCCTCGACCGTCCTTCGAGCTTCCGCCTTGCACGGCCGACTGTGTTCTTGTACCAGTTGTATATTTGCTGCCTCGGACTGTGGGTAAGCTTCTGAGGGTGAAACGGCAGACTCACCTCGCGGAATCTAGGCTCGGCCTCATCGACGCCTTGGAGATCCGGTGGAAGACCGAAGCGAACAAGAAATTCGCTAGCGCGATCGAGAGCAAATTTTTTAGCGTCGCCCCTCACATGTCCTCTCGTTCGAGTCTCGAATCCGTTGATGTGACTCCGCAAAAAGACGAGCTGTTCGTCCGTGTAAGCCTTGGGCAACCTGGGTTTGCTTACCCTGGGATCTCCCTCCATCGTCTGGGTCGCTTCCAAGCTGCCTCACCTCAGCCACACAGATCTTTCCTCTCACACGGGAACTTCCGAAAGATCGGATTCCACTGCACATTACCTAATCACGAAACCGGGTATCTATCGTAGTTGTTGTCTATGGCTACGCTAATGGTATTGGATTCCTCCTCAGTCTTCTAAAGGTTTGCGGGAGATCACCAGGTACATCGGTGTGAAGAGCTATCAAACACATTAGTCATGCCTCTGCAAACACAACTCATCATTCCTACCTTGGACTGTCCACCCTTGACAAGTGCGTCGCCCGCAACCTTCAGCGTTTCACAGACCTCCCATGTACCCTTGGGCACCAGGCCAATCATCTCCAGGAAGCGCAGTCCGGTATGCGTCACAATCTTTCCACTCCAGCTCGTGCGCCACACCATCACAAGATCCCACGGTGTTTGGGCCTTGCGCAGATCGCCCTCGAGTGGATAGTACCACGGAATCACGTCAGGTCGCTCAGCAAGGTCCTCTTCGTGCTCAACTTTTAATCCCACATTTGCGAATGCCTTGCGCGCATCCTTGAGCGGACGCATCTCAGGGATGCCGTTGCCAATTTCCAACTGGTGCGCGAGCTCCTTATGCGAAGGGATGGATGGGTCCCATGCATCGGTCATACACCACTCATAGACACCGAACTACGCGCACAATGAGCTTCTGGCATGAACATAACGTGCAAGTGCACTTACTACTCCTCCAGGCTTGAGGACCTTCTTGATCTCGCCATAAATACCTTCCCACGAAGGAGCATGGCATGTAGCTTCGATGGCATACACTGAATGCAACTTAGCACAGATCTTTTCCAACACGAAAATAAGATATTTACCAGCATCAAACGAATTCTCCCCAAATTGTTCAGCCAATTTCATAAAGTCTCCCTTGACGAACGTGACCTGCTCCTCAAGACCGGCGCGTTTCGTGTACTTGGTTGCGCGCTGAACCTGGAATGCGTTGTTGTTGACGCCAACAATGTTCACGTCGGAAAAGGTGGCGATCTCGCGTGCAGGACCACCGACACCACACCCAACGTCGAGGACACGCATACCCGGTCGCAACTGCATCTGCGCAGCGAGGTAGTGCTCGTGACGAGCGACCGATTGATGGAACCCCTCTCCCTTGTAGAAACGAGAGAAGTGGAAAGACGGACCCCAAGCATACTCGTACACCTGAGTCGCGCCGTCGTAGTAACCTATGTAAAGCACCAAATTAGGTTGGATGGGGAGATAGGTGAAGGGAATGACCATTGACGACGTCGGTGTAGCTACCGAGACGGTTTTTGTTGTGAGCATCGTTCTCCCGACTAGGGTCTGTGTCCCAGAACTTAGTGTAATTGTCGATGCGTTGTGCGACGCGCCCGTCGGAATGCTGGGTGGCCATTATGGTCCTGGTGCGCGACGTGAGCAGCCCATCATGCAGGTCAACGACAACAGAGATCTTACGAGAACGAAGAAGTGAACGAACAACGAGAGGAAGAAAAGTGTTGGTGAATAAAATAACTGTCGACCCACTTTTTAAAGGAAGACACTGAAAATCAGGTCATGTTAAGTTAGGGTCACGTGACAGGGTATATATTATCACCCCTAGGTGGTTCGATCCGGACCAATGTCATATCCGAGCTTGCAAAAGTTTCGAACAGGAACAGAATCCGACTCGACCGCTCCCAATCAATACAAAAACCACTGATGGCTGGCAGTCTCGACTGTCGCACAGTCGTGTGAATATCATGACAATTCAATTTTCAGGCGATCTACGAGACAGCATCCGCTGCGTCGTCATTGACATGTAGGCCCACCTGAAGATGGTCATTCTCGTAACCAGGACTGTAACACAGTAGTTCGACGACTATTCAGGTGCATAACATGCACTGTGTTCACTCAAACTTGGCAGGGAAGCTGATCCCTGTGAACTTCCGTACTATAGATGACAGCTGTCATCTTGACAGATTTTGAATCCGACCTCAACCCGCTATTCGGCGCGTGGTCACTTTTCGATCGGATCGCGTGTTCTCCGAGCCGCGTGGGACGCACAGCATCTTTGTCACAATCAAAATCAAGCCATTCTATGGCCAGGTTGTTCTAAGAATCATTTTGTTGTTTATGCTTCCAGGTGGCGATTCAACTTGTGTTGAAGCATTCAAGGACAGGATCGACTAGCAGCGGAATGGCACGAGTGAGATCTGCCGACTTTGATTCGAGTCTTTGACGTCTCTGGATAACGAATGGCCCAGTCGCTCATAGATAACAGCCACGAGAGGCGTCAGAGATGGTAGTAGTATGTATGCGCTGGAAGTCTGGAACTGGCATAGACTCGGATTTACCCAGCACTAAGATTGACATAGTACGGTTTGCTTGAGAGAACACCTTCGTATTTCGAAACAGATCACCAGGTTTCGATTGAAGGCATACCACAAACCCTCATCGTCTATGAGCTCTGGTAGTTGCTCTCATCTGGATCGAGAGGGAGGGTAGAGGGTAGATTTTGCAGTACTAAACAGTGTAGGTGGTGGATTTGCAAGAGTAGGTCTGAAGATGGGCCTTTGTGTATATGTGAGGGACATGGATTGCTGACGTCTGGAGGTCACAACAACGCTGACGTCGAGCTTTTCAAAAATTTGCTTGGAATGCAGAGCACTGCAATGTAGTCATTTTGCCGTATTGAGTCTCGACTGGTGAACTGGAGGTTGCATAACGAGGGGTCCAGTTGCTAACTCGGAGTCAGGGGTGGGCCGTAACGCACCCCCCCCCCCCCCCCCCCCCCCCCCCCCCCCCCCCCCCCCACCCCCCCCCCCCCCCCCCCCCCTCCCCCCCCTTTACAACTCCACTCTT
>JBBPME010000104.1:39620-56942 GCA_038090155.1 Rossbeevera pachydermis
CTGGAGGTTGCAAAACGGGGGGCCCCGTTGCTAACGCGGAGTCGGGGGGGGGCCGCAACCCCCCCCCCCCCCCCCCCCCTGGTTGCCTCCATACAGAAGGCTACAGATCATGCTCGATGATGATTGTCACAGTAGAACCCCTCATAACCATAACCCATACATGACCTTATGTAATGAGAATATATTTCCATATGTAGTAATTTTGCCATGCAAATAAGGCCTGAGTTCATAATTTTCCTGCACTTATGACGGAATTTCTGCACAAATAAAATCATAAACTTCAAGCCGGGCCGAGTCATGACTGTCACTGTGATGGCTGTGTGACCTTCATCCATCCTGTCCTCGTCCTCAAGGCCTCACCACCCATCTCCTCACGCTCATCCCGTCCCATCACCACCCTCGCCTTCGCCCCTGCCCCCACTCCCACTCCCGCCCTCACCCACCTCATGCCCATCCTCTCCTCCCACCCATTCCTGTCCTCGTCTCGCCTCCATCCTTGTCACGTCCCTGTCTCACCCCCGCCCCTGCCTCCACCTCCGACCACCACCCTTGTCCTTCCCCACCCCTTCCCACTTGTCCTGTCCCCGTCGCCCTCGCCTCCATCCCCACTCTCACATTTTAATTGATCTTAAGTATGTTAGGAATGAAGAGTAGTAAAATAACTAGTTATTTTCCTTACAAATCTTCACTAATACATGCCGTAACATTCGACTTACCTTGTCCTTATAACCCATACCCTGGGACCCAGGACATATCCCGAGGGGGTATAGGTTATGAGCGGTTATACTGTATCACAATTGGGTGCGGTTGTCAACCCGATCAGCCGGTTACCTGAACATCGCAAAATGGGAAAAAAGTACCGGTGTCTATCGCTTGTTCGCTCCCGGTCTGTCGAGATACCGGCACTTGCTTCCCACCTCGCCGTTGTTTTTTTCACCATTGTATTGCACTCGCAGGCTAGAAAACTTGCTCAAATGGATACCAAGCGCTCTGATCCCGGAAACCTTTTGTTTTCAGATACTTCGGACCATCACGAAAGCCAAGAAGATGATCCGCTAATTCCCTCAGACCCAATCGCTGCGGAGGCGAGGCTATTGCGCAAACTTGATCGAAGGATTTTACCCATCACTTGTATTCTTTACTTGTTCGCATGTAAGTCTGTCCACTGCCGCATTTCCGAGTCAATCAAACTAATTATCACACTATCCAGACCTCGATCGATCGAACTTGGGGAATGCACGCCTTCAAGGATTGCCAGAGGATGTGCTCGGAGGGGACCCTACTGGTGTCCTCTTTGACTGGCTGGTTTCAATCTTCTTCATACCATATGTCAGTGCCGGCCCGATCCTCACGGTCTTTATGCTTGTTCACTTACGTACCGCTGTTCAGATCCTGTGTCAAGTGCCATGGACCGTGCTATCCAAGTACTATAGCCCTCGAGTATGGATTGGATGCTCAGCCATTCTATGGGGCTTATGCTCCACATCTATGGCAAGCAATTACGTGGACTCTTACATATCTCACTCATTGATAGTGTGACCTGCATAGTCGGCTGCCAACGATTTCAACTCTCTTCTTTTAGCGCGAATCGGTCTTGGAGTCTTTGAGGCAGCTTTCGGACCTTCGGTTGTATTATACCTTTGTATATCTTCCCATTGACATCTTCATATTTTATATGCTGATTCTTTTCCTCAAAGCATTCTACTATACCAAAGCTGAGTACGGTACACGAATCGCTTTGTGGTTTGGCTTTGCTGCCGTCGCTGGTGCTTTCGGTGGCCTTCTTGCGTATGGAATTCAACATGCCAAGATATCCTTGGCAAATTGGAGGCTATTGTTTATCATAGAAGTAGGTCTGTTCTTCATTCTACCCGATTCAGTTGCCCATCCAAATAGGGCCTGCCTACGGTGTTTCTCGGTGTACTATGCTTGTTTTTCCTACCAGGGCGACCAGAGTTGACCAACTTTTTGACCCACTCTGAGCGCAAATTGGCAATAGAACGCATGAACAGAGGAACCAGCGGGGATACCGGAGCGGTTGTGAACCGAAGTATGACTATTTCCATTGCTCGAATACCTTCGATCTACTGACTTGGATTTTAGGGCATGTTATCGCCGCCTTCTTGGATTGGAGGGCAAGTTCTACTCTTGTGCGTAAAATATGTCACAGCTGATCTTGATCTTAGATATACACTGCTGCCATCATGTATTTTGCGTTGAATTGCGCACTGGGCTCTTTATCAGCATTTTTACCCACGATCATCGAAACGATGGGCCATTGTATGTCAACATCAACATCAAGATGTACTCATAGAAAAGATTGACCAACTATGTTTCCAGCCCCTGCGTTATCGCAGCTCATGACTGTCCCTCCTTACGCGGTAGCCGGTTTGGTATTGATAACTGCCTCATATACCTCTGATCGAATCCAGAGTCGTGGATTCTTGATTGTTTCTGGTTGCACATTAGGAGGGATTGGTTACATGTCAGTTTGCTAATAATTATCTGCCTACTGCTTCTTACCAGTCCCATCAGGATTCTTGTTGTTGTCCCTCATTCACACATCCATATGCGCTACCTTGCCACATTTTGTGTTGCTGCAGGCGTTTATGCAAGTCTGGGTCTCATTCTTGCGTGGTGTGAGTACTTTATTTTATCTTGTCTTGTTCAGCGCTCCACATCGGGTATGAGAACATTGGTAATTGATAAACGGTATGCTCGTAGTCACGCATAACCTAGGTTCAGAGACGAAGCGTGCGGCCGGAATGCCTCTCTTTGGCGGAATCGGACAAATTGGAAGCATTTTGGGGTCACACTTATATCCCTTGACTGAGGGCCCAGCATACTCGTACGTAGACGCTCTGACCTTCGTTACAATGTAGTCATACTGATTTACAATTCCTCCGATAGACGCGGTTTCGGAGGTAAGCTAGCCATACAAATGACACATTGTCTGGGTCGTAACGTTCCCTCCAGTGTCTGGCACACTCATGTTTGCTGCTGCGTTCTCAGCTTTGGTGCTTACTGTACGTCATCCGGATCATTCGTCCGTCCGTCGTGACATCGAACGCCTCTTTCCCTGTTCCGTAGATCTCGTACCGATGGGAGAACGCGTACCGAGATGCCAAGTTCGGTAAACCAGATGTTGATGGACCAGTGGACACGTCGGAATTGGCTGACAAGGTATGTATCGTATGACTGCAACGAATGCGGGAGGATCCTGCGCCAAGATCGGAAATTGATCATGTCTTTCAAAATATCCTTGTAGGCACCCGGATTCCGATATTTACCGTGAACGAGTGGAGGAATGGTAACAGACTTGTGCATTAAATCCACCGGCGGGGGGAGAGTTCCTGCGATCCTTGAATTGGTTTTACACCTTTGGTTTCGAGACACTCGTGTACGACGAATATACCTTATTTCATGTATGATACAGTACAATACAGCACGCACGCTAAACACGTCGACTGAATTGCCTTATCTTCGGTAACAGCGGGAGGTTTTAGTTATTATGAAATGTGAATGAGCTCGACATGATCACACATTCATATCATTGTCAACCGGTGGGTTCCTTGTAAAAGGGAAGGGAAGGAAACAAGCAATGAGGTTACTTTCGAAAATCGTGAAGAAGTCGTAAGGTGCGGAGGAGTAAGGAAAACGATCGATCGACGATACAACGAGTTACGGGAAAGTAGAGGAGTTAGGGCCCCAAAAGGTAGAGTCGAAAGATGTAGGTCAGCAGCGTTATCCAAGCAGACAGTCAGAGCAACGTGAAAGAGGCGGTGGGATGGATAGATGGGGGTACTCAGCAAAGCGAAACGGCTATTTTCCAGCAAAAGAAGATAATAAACGGGTAGCAATCCAAGAAAAAAAGAGGAAGAACATCGAGATCAGCTGCCATTAGATATTTCGCCATGTCGGCCACTTGCCACATTGTAGGCATGACCAGAACACCTTCCGTGACATCCGACGACGATCCGACGAGAAGAAGAAAAGAATAAAACACGTCAACGACGTTTACTTGCCACTTTGGGATGCTTGCAGGATCAATGCTTTCTCTTTGAGAACAGAAGGGTAGCTGTTCATGAGGTGTGCAAGCGCCCGCAAGTCATCCTGATCCAACAATGCAATTGTCAGTTTGGGCTGCAGGTGAACAATGGTCAGTTATTCCTTCAACTAAGGTTCCTAAGGATTGGCTTACTGCGCCTTTGATCCCGTATGACTTGATGGCCCGGAACCTGAATTCGAATATAGCGGATTCCGTCAACAACCGCGGAGGGCATATCAACGAAAGATACTTACAATTTATCACCCAGTTGCTGCTTTCGGGCCTGAATAGGTTTTTCAAGCAGTTCGTCAACGAATTCGTCTGTCGCTTTGATGACCAATGGATCGGCCTTGGGCAGTGGAAGTCCCGTCGCCGAGGACGAATTTGCAAGTTTGACTATCTCTGCGGCAGGCAAACGTGCTAACGAAGCGATCGTATGGGATGTCGAGCTCGGTGTTACAGGAACCGGTGATGACGCTGCAGACGGTCCGCGCGATGACAGCGCGGGCGTTTGTGGCGAGTCGCAGAGTGGAGCAGAGGAAATTTTTTTTGCCTGAGGCGTAACTGGTACAGTGGCTGGAGGGGCCTCGGTCTTTTGCTCTTCTTCCCCCTCAGAACTGTCCAAAACCATCTTCGCGTCCGCGATCTTGACCCTAAGTACCTCAACATTGAAAAGACACATCGCTCTTTCGCGCTTTGGTAAACTCATAAGCAATTCTACAAGTTCGCCTTGTCTAGAAGTCTCGAGCTTGGAAACAGCAGCAGCCATACGATCTCTCTCTGAAGTGGGTGGGACGGATCCAGAAGGGGAGGAAGTTCGTGGTGGCGTGGATAAGGAAGCAGAAATTGAAATAGGAGTTGAGGGATGCTCTGGAGCAGAGGCTGTTGCAGCCAACTGGCTCGGGTCCAGCAGGCGGGAGTCTTGAGAGTTGGCAGGGGATGAAGACTTCTCCGGAGATAGCGTCTTCGGCTTCAGGGCTGTGCGTGCAGTGATAACTTGATCTGCGAGCTTGGAAGGGTCCTGAATGCCTGCCACAACTTCGCTCAGGGACAAGTTAACAAGAGACTCGACCACCGCATTAAGTTCGTTCGCTGGGATGTTCTCACTTGCTTTGATGCGCCTGCTCAGTTCTCCCGTAAGCACCTCCTTTCTGACAACGGGCGAAAGTGCAGCGAGATCATCGTAGCGCATGGGCAGATTGAGAGTACCAGAAAGAGCAGCCTGCAGCCCCATCAGCCTAAGTTGAAGCAAACGAAAAGCTTGCTTACATTATAGTAGCTACCAGAACCTCTCCTACCCCTGTCGAGACGATCGACTCCAATGATAGGGGAACCAAGGACAGAGGAAGGGTGCCGGGGACTAGAGAAACCGACGTAACTCTCGCCACCCTCACTGGCAGTTGGACTTGTCGCGCCGCTAGCACTGCGAGGATGGCCATTATGACCGAATCGTTGAGCCAACTTCTCTTGGCGAAGTTGTCTGGGTTCGTGTAATCTGACGACAAGCTGCTTGGAACCAAGAAGCGCTCCGTTCATCCCATGCATCGCAGCGGCCGCTGAAAGTGACGATCAGTAACTAGATGTTATAACATGCACTGGGGCTAACCTTGGTCGGGTGCTTGGTAGGAGACAAAGCCGAACCCGCGACTCTCGCCAGCTTCATTGCGCATAACTCGTGCACTGAAATGATCACCATTAAGCAAACAAAATGCCAGGTAGTTTATGCACTTTACCTGACAATCTGACCGAACTAAATGTATCGATTAATGAGCAATCAAATTCCATGAGAGGCTATTTACCTGACGAAAATGTGCGAAAAGTCCATTCGAATCGATGTCAGGATCCAAATTCTATTTAAAGTAACAGGTATGAACTCGCAGACCACGATTGAGCGAGAGCCGGAATACCTTGCAGAATAAATTGCACGGGTCTATAAGGCCACTGTGACTGCTTGATCCAGGACCACTTAGAGGTGCGAGTTGAACCTGTTGCCCTGGGCCATGGACAAAGATAGGGGCCCTGGGCGGTGTGGCAAATGGATGGGCACGTGGAGGGGAATACTGTGGATGTGATGTTAACTAGCAGAGATCGAAACTAAGCCATGACATATTACCTGTGTGGGGTATGGATAGACGGAGCCAGATGGTACGAAAGTGGGTGCGTGAGCACTAAACTCGGTGGGACCTCCACTCGTCCTTCTGCCCTGGTATACTGTGACGGCAATATTTTGACCGTCTACATCGTAGCAATGCATTGCCTCCTCTGCAACGCGTGCATCGTCTTCGCGCCAGAACTCTACAACCCCTGTATCACTTCCAAATCCGGTCTGGGTTCGCACTGATGCGAGAGCACCGTAAGGGCGGAAAAGATCATACAACTGACTATCGGAGAAGCCAACTGGGAGATGTTTCACAAGACGAGGTAGTGCGGATGGAGGGGGGAGTGAGGTGGGCGGTGAAGTCGGGGGATACGGTGAGAGGACGAGAAGAACAGGCGGCTGAAGACCCTGAATGGGGCGTGATTGCAGGGTGGCCAGGGCCTTTTCGGCTAAGAAGAGAGTGTCGATGACTAGATAGAAATCGCACGCGATGAACGATCACACCTTTCTCGAGGAACTTGAACTCAATCGTGCCAGAGAGCGGGCGGTTTGGTCCGTCGTGTGGAATATTAGGTCTGAAGGGTGCACAAGACTGAAAAACAACGGCGAGATTCTCGTCTGTAACATAAGGAGGTAAGTTTGAGATGTACAGTAAGGGTTCGTGAATGTAAGGATGGGGTTGTGGGCCGTCCATTTCTTGGAGGGGAGGAGAGGCATATCCGGAAGTCATCGTTGATTGTCGTCTATCAAGGTGAATAAATAAGGTACGAGAAGAGCAAACAAGACCGCATATACTCACACTCTAGCAAGCCAACAGCCCGTGCTGGACGTCGAGAGATGGCACGACCACGCCTCGGGGCAGCGAGAAAACTCGGGGGGCGTGGTAACATTATGTCAGCATCGCGCCAGTAGGCACCGCCTCCATCATCGACGCGACGCGACGGTGCGACTGAACGCGTAGATGTAGATCTCCCGCTAGAAATGGGGGCACATCATGTACCCCTGAAACATTACCGTAGACCGTATTTGAAGAATCAGCCATCTGAAACGCGTCTTTGGAGATGTCCTTGTTTCACATCAAGATGCCGTACGCACGGGGAAAGGACGACCCGGATTTTCAGATGACTCGCACCACCTGTCCCCTGTTATTTGCCCCCAGAGCCTGCTTGTGTGACGTGTACCGATGTAGGCCGAAGCGCCTAGTTTGCGTCTCCAGAACAAGTTTGTATATCGAGGGGTCGATAAATATCAATTACAAATGAATAAAACTAACACTACTCGAATTCTATGCACGATCTCCTTCGCGGTATCTCCACACTCTTGTTCCACAGCCGGCCCGACGACCCACGCTTAGCCGAATTCTACATACTTTTGCAGCGCGACGTCGAATGTTCACGGTTCATGGGAGGACGTACCTCCTTTCAAGTTGCCGGCGCAGAGCATTATTTGTGTAAGATTTGAAGTCCATGCGGCACGGGGAACCCTGTTTTCTACCTCGATCATCGAGTGCCAAGCTTGACATAGATCTTTGTGGAGCGGGACTCGCCACGGACTGCCTCATTATCACGAGTATACGATTATTAGGACATACGTGGGATCCATCGGCGATCGTGTAGCCGACCTGGTTCCATTAACCAGTGCAAAGTCATTTGAATTGTATTTTGGTCCAAGAGCGGACATCCGTAGTCTAAGATTGACTCAGTACGAAGGGCTCAGGAAAGGTTGCTCATTCTTTGGTGGGTCGATTCAGAAATAGTTGATGCGATATGACCACGATGGATCCGATCATGTTCGTCCCACGACTACATCGGGTCATGGTTGTGGCAAGAGCACTGGCAAGGTGACACGGCGGAGCCTGAGACCGATATGCCTCGCATCGCCTGCATGCAAAACTCTCTACAGGAGTCAGTCAATAGTTATATATCATGACTGTATGGCGCTTCAGAATAGGAGTCTGTGTGAGCGAGTGAGTTGATCGTGGATGGCCTGCGGCACGTTTGACCTTTAAGTTGTATCAGAGATAGTTAAGCTGGCGATCATTTGGTGTGGTACAGTCCCCAGCTAAGAGACTTCGAATGATAGACGTTGACGGTGGCTCAAGCGCTCAAGTATAACCAAGCGACGGTCTTAATCGATACCACTCGTTGATGAGTCAAGTGCACCACGTTCGAACCACAGTGTCTCTCTATATGACCACCGGGGCATCCGTGATGTGGCGACAGAATTGATGGTCATCTCGCGCGCTCGAGATCAGGATCCGCGTGTAGACAATATCGGCGGGGTAACCAACTCACCTCAGTGTCTCACTTCCCTATTCTACGACGCCAACCACAATTCCGAACAAAGAGGGTATCAACGGCTCCTGAATCTTTCCCACCCGTTCCAGATTAGGACCGTGCTAGTGCCGAAATGAGAGAATCATTCAAGTTTCACAAGGTGGGGGATGTTGCGGCTGAGCACTGAAGCACTGGGATCATGTTGGAGCAGTAATGACATCATGCCGAGTCCGTAAGTGCGGCTTGGAAGAGATCCGCAAATATCTTGATTAGCCTCTATTTACAGGTGCTATACTATAAGTAACTGATCCAAATTTAGAAGCTTTTGCAGGTATAGTTTGGTCAGCAAAGATATATATGCAGAATAGACCAAACCACTTGCCTATCGATGGCGACTAGTACCTGAACACGTTCTCCGTCATGGGAGCCGCGCGCGGTCGCGAATAGCAATAACCACACAAAAAAGGCAAGGTTCGTCGGAGCTCCGGATTCAGGATCTATCTCTCTTTTTCCGCATTGTCAGCTCTTGCCAGGCGACCATGTCAGCCATACCAAAGCTCGTCTTTTCTTAGCAGTCCAAGGGTTGGCACACTCACGACTTTTTTTTTTCTGCCGCTTCGAAATACGTCACGTTCAACCGTGGCGGAAATTGGTTACGTGCCGTGCCGTAAACCTTGATGGAATATTCAATTTAAATGGGGTTTTCGACCCTATAGCCAGCGTGCTACTGCCAATGGGCGGACTCTCGGTTGCCGATATAAAGGGTCCCCGCAAACTTCTGCCGTTTCCCTGTGTACATCTTATTTCTCACTCGCTCGCCCGGTGCTCTCTATCAAGAAAAGGGAATAATGCACTCGTGGTCACTCCTTTCCACCTTGGCCGTCATTGCGTCGGCCGTTGCTCAGTCCACACCTTCGGGTTCCTCTTCTGCGGCCACACCCACACCCACCGACCCTTATGCTAGCGATGATCCAAACTCTTGGCTTTGGACAGCGGATTCGCTCGACGTCAACCCACAGCCCGTTCGAGAGGGCCTGGGTGCTGATATCATCGGTCCAGAAAATATTCCGATGCAGCTGGAAAATTCGGACGCGCTGGCCCCTCCAACGACTGATCAGGGTTCCATGTATGTGCATATCTGCTGGTCTCATCTTCATCGATTGTTGCTTACAGCACTGTTGTTCGTGTCAGTGCCAACTTTAAATGGCCATTTGCACTTAGTCACAACCGTCTCCAGACAGGTGGTTGGGCTCGCCAACAAAACGGTTCGTACTCGCAGTACCATGTTCTGGCGTAAGTGCTGATTCGCGCCAGTGAATCAAATGTCCGTGGCGACTGCTATTGCTGGCGTGAACATGCGCCTAGAGCCTGGTGCCATACGGTGAGCGTTGCCAAAGCAAACGTTGAGACTTGTTTGGTCCTCACCCACATATAGCGAAATGCACTGGCACACTGATGGTGAATGGGCCTATGTGATTTCAGGTTACTTGCGCGTCAGCTGTTTCACTCCCCAAGGACAAATATACCTTCAGGATGTGGTGCGCCTAGCATCATAATGCGTATTTTTTAGGCATGCTGAAGGTGTCACAGGAACCTGGAGATTTATGGTATTTCCCTGCCGGATTCGCTCACAGCATTCAGGCGAAGAACACTACCGCAGATGGTGCCGAGTTTCTTCTGATCTTCGATAGCGGTTCCTTCAGTGAAGATTCCACCTTTTTGCTCACTGTAAGCTTGCACGAAATCATATTGGGTTCAATTCGACTTAAATTTATACAGGATTGGCTGGCACATGTTCCGAAGGAAGTGATTGCAAAGAACTTCCAAGCTGACATGACGGCGTTCGATCATATCCCAAGCAAGGAACTGTACATCTTTCCTGGTATGGCAACGTTACTCTCCCTTGTGAACATTCTGACCTATTTTTCCCTAGCTGCCCCGCCTCCTGAAGACGTATATACTGACATGGTTATACCAAACAACACACCACTAAACTATACCTTCCCCATGTCCAAGATGAATTCGACCAGTGCACCTGGGGGTTCCTACAAGGTCGTTGACACTCGATTATTCCCTGCGGCTACGACGATTTGTGCGGCAGATGTCACGGTCGAAGTTGGCGGCATGCGGTATGTCCATTTCACCGCTCTGGTCCTTGCATAAAACGTTGACATGTTTTCGTGCAGAGAACTTCATGTAAGCGATTTATGCGCTGTTAATTTCTCTTCCACGAACCTAACAAACATGCAGTGGCATCCGACGGAGCCGGAGTGGACATTCTTCCTGTAAGTTCACGTAAATGTTGTCACATGTGTATCCTTATTTCGTCATACAGTACTGGAACCGCTCGCATCACAGTCTACGCAGCGTCATCTACCGCCCAAACATTCGATTTCCAGGTAAGAATTGGTTGAATTGACGGAACTTGTGATTGACGGTGATGAATCAGCCCGGTGATATTGCGTACATCCCACCTTCATATGGTTAGCATTCGCCACATCCTGGATTAGAAATGATGATGGATCTTATCGCAGGTCACTACATCGAGAACACGGGCAACTCGACGTTACATTTCTTAGAAATCTTCCGCTCAGGTATGACTTCAGTTCTCTACTGGTTTCGTTCCTTCATCACGTCGTTTACAGGCGAGTTTGAGGACATCTCGTTGAACCAATGGCTTGCATTTACACCACCTGAGCTTGTCAAAGCTCATCTCAATTTGGACGACGCCACTATCGCTACATTTTCCAAGGTTGAACAGGTCGTCGTTGGCCCCGCCTAACCTCTTTCAAATTACTTATTTCACTAGCCGAGTTATCATGCCGACATGTATCAGGTTTCTTTACTCTAAGCTCTTAGTTTATTCTTATTGAAGTTGGGACCCTGATTCAGTCTTTTTTTCTCTCGCTTTTTCAGTCAGAAGCAGTGGTGATTGCATACGTTACGATATGGTTATCAGATTTGCAACCAAGGTTTGGAAATTGGAATGCGTGCATATACTTAGTACATACTGTAGTACCAAGTATCCGTCGTGATCCATTCGAAATTCGCTCCAAACAGTTTTACTTCTTGTACTGTGCTTAAATGTCGCATTGCCTAGAACCTTATACCAACAGTGATTATATTGCCAGGGTCAATCGATCCAATTCGGGTCAGCCACGTAACGATAAATTCTGGAAAGCTTGATTACGGAAACACCATACGGCAGTTCCAGACAATGTGTCCACATTGGAACGCTTCCATGCGTAGCACGGATCATGTATTTGAATGTGGCGTACTATTACGATTCGGAAAGCGGGCGTAAAGTCATGAATGTAATCCCCTTTTTAGCAGGACAGTACTATGCAAGAATTCTCGGTTCTCGAAGCAAAGTCCAACGTATAGCGGGGCGCGGGGCGCGTTGCAACACTATCGTCCCAATGCAATCACAAGAGAGTACATATATATTCCCAGGAGACAGAGCGCTGGGTAACCTTCCGCCCATGCGCCATGTAGTTGGATCGCGTATGGCTTCGCTATCTGAACTTGGGAAAGGCATAGGACGGTCGAGGGCAAGACTCAGCTGGAGCGGCGGTGACCAACTGATCCTGATTTCCGTGTCACATGTCGAGTCCGTTGAAAGGCAGTGAAACGCCTGGAGATTAGATCCACCTGACCAAGTCACATCAGGGGAGCGGAAGACCGCAGACTCTGTGGAGTGGATGATGGGTGCGTTGCGCGATATCGCGTGATGATGATCATGAGATGATTATATCGAGTGACACGTGACACGCACGTGATGCTTGTTGCGCGTACTGCCACTCCTCCAACAATACTCTTCAACATGGCGGAACAAGACGTCTTTACCGAATCATCACATATCGTCGACATCGAAGTATTAGAGGCAGCGAAAGAAAATATTCAGCCACTAGCTTCTGGGCGGCGTGTCACCACTCTGTCTGCCATTCTGACAACTCCTCATTCCCAGCGCGATGCACAGCTAAACTCGGCGCGTAAACGGCATCGATTGAATGTCGAAGTTGCGCTGCAGGACGAGGATGACGATCCCCTCGAAGCCTACGTCCGATTTGTCAATTGGACGGTGGAGAACTATCCCCAGGGGCAGAGTGCGGAGTCGGGTCTCCTTGAACTACTGGAGGAGGCAACAAGAGTGCTCAAGGATGATCGTGGCGGTACATGGAAAGGAGAGCTCAAGTACCTCAGGCTCTGGGTGTTATACGCCAGCTTCGTCGAGAAACAAACGATGATCTACAGATTCTTGCTCGCAAACGACATTGGAACTGGTCATGCACTTTTGTACGAAGAGTATGCAGCGATACTCGAGAGACAGGACAGGTGCGTCACGTTCTTGATCATGGGTCGTATTTGTTGAACAACACGTGCCCCCCTCCTATTTCAGGAAGAGTGATGCAGACTCTGTATTCTTGCTTGGAATTGCGAGGCAGGCACAACCTCTTGATCATCTACAGAGCAAACATGCCGAGTTCCAAAAACGGATGATGTCCAGCATTGCGATGCCGCCACCCCCTGTGCCGGAACCATCCACCAGACGTGCAGCCTTGGGCGTGACGGCCTCATCCTCTGCATCTCTAGGGCGGGGTCATGCACCTCCGTTGTCATCATCATCATCGACATCACGGCCTGATGTTTTCGTGTCGGGGTCCAGGACAGTCTCGAATTCACGCCTCCAAATCTTTGTCGATCCGACAGGCTCAGAACCCCAGGAGGAATCCCGCATGCCATATCCCGACATTGGGACACGTAGATCACGGGTTAAGGAGAACGTCCCTGAAGTCCAGAAGGCTGCTGGATCAACAGTAAAAAATGCGGGGCGTACGCGCCGCGTGGCATCTGGTTCAAGCACACTCGGTACCACTTCTAGGATTGTTCCTTACAGGGACCCCGATTCGGGGATGTCAGCCGAAGAAGAATCGACATCTACTCTTCTCACGACAAAGTTACCGCCGAAGACGCCGGCCAGGATCGCTACCGTGGTGCCGTTCCGTGATCCAGAGTGCCAGGATGGTGGCGCTCCTTGTACTCCGAGATTCACACCGTTTCGAGACGAGGTATGTCCGTACTTTATCTCCGCAGTGTCGAGTTATTCTCATCTTTCTCATCTTGAAATTGTCACGGTGGAATCGTGTGAATCGACCAGCCTGAAACTCCTAGCTCGTCCATGGGATTAGTTGCACCGGAATCCGTCATGAAGCCGAAAGTCGCCGACAAAGGAATTGCTGTGTTGTCCGAGGCCGAAGCCTTGCGAAAGGACCCATTGAAAAACTATGCTCCCGGTGAATATCAATTGGTTGATAACTAAACCGTATTGCGCAGCAGGATGTGTGCGATGTGAGCTCTTCTTTTTCTGTTCCATATCTATCCTTTTTTCGTTATTTTTTTCTGGAATGCACATTCAAATCCCCGTGCTACATTACAGTAGAACCACTGTCTCGAAGTACGTAGGGAGCAGGGCGAGATGTTTTTCCGAAAATGGGTTACCCCTGAGTTACGACCGCAGCCAAGTTTCACATCTTCGATCAGTACAATCACAAGCAACATACGCTATTCTACATATCCCCGTGCAATGAATTATACGCGAAAGGCCCTCTACCCATGCAATCCTGTGACAGAGCGTGGTCGATCGACGAAGCTTGCTGCAGCCAGCATCAAAGGCTCCGATAAGATCGTCTATGTCAATGGACGCAGCGTGATTGTAAGTTCAGACCGTATATCGTCTACGCACAATTTTTAATGTATTTTACACATGTTTATAGGTTCTCGATCTCAAGGTACGTTTCGTGTCTAAATCCGATCGAGTTCTGGTGCATGGATCATGCGCCGTTACGATAGCATCCGGAATTGAGCACTTCGTTCGCTGGACACGCAAAGGAGACGACCGTTGCGCGGTTCTCGCCATCTGGATTCTACTGCGCTTCTGCAGACGTTTCTGGACTTGGTAAACCACGTATTTGCATCGACGGCTTACGATGACTAATTGACGTTATCCCTGGTAGTGAAAATATGGGATACAGTCAAGGAAGACCATTCCGTTTCTGGGGAGTACAAAGTCCTGTCTGGACGCATGTAAGTTTTGGGTTTCTATCTCACGTCTGGAAGGGGTATTGATTTGGGTGACAATACCCACCCCAGAAACGATCTTGCCTGGGATGCTGACAGCGAGCGGATTATCGCCGCCGGAGATGGACGCGAAAAGTACGCATCATCTCTCCCGACACACTGCCCATTTTTGTCTTGTTTATGTTGCATGCTTCGTAACACCTGAAGATTTGCACACGCCTTTTTACGCAACACGGGCGCATCCACAGGGGAGATTACAGGTCATTCCAAGGTCCGGCTTTTTTTATCGTTTCGCGCAGTGTGTGTACGTATCTTTTCTCGAGACAGATTATCAATGCTGCATCTATTCGTCCGAAACGACCTTATCGCGCGGTCACAGCCGATGACGGTGGTTTGATCAATTTCTACCAGGGTATGTCTACTCATTATATAATTATCCTCAAGCCTCAGTAATCTTAGGTCCACCGTTCAAGTATGTGAAGGTACGTCATGTTTTATTTATTCCGTCATGATAGTGTGCTATTTTAATCAATAGACCATTCGGGAACACACTAAATTCGTGCAAGACGTCAAGTACGCACACAATGGGGACCATTTTGTCAGCGTCGGATCAGATTTCAAGATCGTATTATATAATGGGGAGAACGGGGACAAGCTCGCAGACATCGTGGATAGCCCACACAAGGGTAGCATCGTAAGTCCCATTCACACCCTGTTATTCTGTAATCTCCAACCTCGTGCAATATGATGTAGATGGCATGTTCATGGAACTCGGCGAGCGATCAGTTTATCACATCGTCAATGGACAATACTGTCAAGTTGTGTGAGCGCATCTCGGGCTTTTTATTCTCTATATTTACTTTTTCAATATATATTTTTATCTGTGAATTACAGGGGATGCCAGCACGCAGAAGAATGTGACAACATGGTCATTCGAAAAGGGCATCCCGAACCAACAAGTAGGAAATGTTTGGGTAAATTCGAACGAGATCGTTTCACTCTCTATGGGTGGGGACCTCGGGGTCATCGACGTACGCGAAAGCAGCGCCAAAGTCACCCGTATTATCCAGGTATGTCCTCTCTACTTTACCTTGTTGTCCTTGCTGTTTAATTGCACAACTTCTTTCATAGGCTCCTCAAAAGTCGATAACAGCGGGGGCACTTGAGTCGTCGGGTGGTACAACGTTCTTCATTGGGTCCGCAGACGGGCGAACCTTCCAGTATGACATGGCGGATGTAGAGGCGGGTGAATCTGCCAGAGTTCCAGGCGAAGGCCACACGAATCTCGTGTCGGGATTGACGGCGTGTGCTGGCCATATCTATTCGACTGGGTTCGATGACAAGCTGAGGGTGGTTGATCCAGTGACTGGTTTTACGTACGTCTCTTCCTCCTCCTCCGTTCTTCCAGGCGTGACATCCGTGGCACCTCCACACATTCTTGTAAAACGACGTCATGCTTGGAACCGAATGGGATTGGAATGATTTCAGACCGACGACGCTTCCGCTCAACGGCCAGCCGACGTCCCTCGCAAGTACCACAGATGGGACACTATTTGTCGTCCAGACCGAGAAGGGAAAGACAACGGTTCAAGCGGTGCGGTCTAACCAGTCGCTGTATACCCTAAATGCGACATACAAGGCGGTCTCTGTCACTGCTTCAGGAATGACCGTTGTGGTTGGCGGTGAAGTGCGTCCGTCTTTAATCCTTTGGTCGCACCACGTCGCATCGTGTATGGTGCACGTTCAGGAGCTGATGTGGCAGCTGCTAGGACGACAACAAAGTTCACGTGTACACCTGGGATGGCCGTGCATCGATCCTCGTCGAAAAGGCTGTGTCGGAGCGTATGAACACTCGAGGTCAGATATCGACAGTAGCTATCTCTGCAGACGGGGAGCATATCGCTGCCGGTGACGTGCGTTCGTTTCGGTCCTCCTTGTTTCATCGGTCTTTCCCCTCTTTCTCTCGTCGGTTTAATTCGAGTCGCTAACGATCATCCGAATCCATCGGAAACCAGTCCGTCGGCAAGATCATCCTCTTGGATGGCCACACCGCTCAAGTTCGTTTCCCATTCCCATCCCGGCATCATTCTCACCCCGCCCCCTTCTCACAGAAACGCACCGACAAGTGGACACATCACGCAGCCCGGATCACCTCCCTTGCATTTTCTCCCACCACGACCCACATCGCGTCCATTTCGCTGGATACGCATATCTATGTTTACTCGCTCGAACCACCGTTTTCGCGGTACGTCCATGTGGCGGGGGCTGCGCCGATGGGTGGTGCGGTCGTCTCCTGGATCCCTTCCAACGCGGGTGGCCATGCGGACGGGAAGGGGAAAGGGTGGGTGGCAAGTGGGGGTGCGGATGGATGTGTCAGGATGTGGGAGATGGCCTTGCCTTGATGCGATTCTAGATAACAAACAGGGTGTGAGAGAGAGCAACGAATGGAAACCGAGGAGATTGGACTAAATGTAAATGATGGATTTGAGAAGCAGCACCGACAAGGACAGCATATACCGTTGTCTACTTTGATTGAAAGTGGTGCAAGCTAATATATTTCGCAAAGGCTGGCGAGCATCAATTTGGGTCATGGAGAGAAGCAGCGCATTATACAGAGAGCGTCAAACATATTATACGCGATAGACGAGACCGGTCATATTGGAAACAAATAAAAGGTGAATGCCTGCAGGCGATAACAAAGCCCGATCTGAGAAAGGATCTTTATACAAGCATGATATTGTAATGATGATAAAGTCCTACAACGCCAATAGCCTAAGGCCAACAGGGATAGGTTAGAACTCTATGCTGGTGGTCAGTGAGAT